>JAMKCH010028316.1:0-45113 GCA_023653785.1 Ophioderma brevispina
AAAAAGGCACTGATAGTATTTGCAAAATTAATGAATCCTAAACCTATAGGACTAGGTTAGCATCGCCATATCATATCAAGCATAATATAAACCAACAAAACAACAATACACAAATAAACATAAAATGAGTTAAAAAGAACATTTTTAAAAAAATCATCAACATTCATTTTTTGTATGGCATGGATATGGAACATAACCTGCAAGTGGTGGCTTGAAATTCGTGTATGAAAGACAAGGCAGTACTTTTTATCTTATTCTGTAATTTCATTGTGCGTATCAAAAATTCAGGACTGGGATCAAAAAAGCCTTTCACCAAAAAACTGGCTTCACAGATTGTTAGCGTATAGTGTGCAACATGAGGAATACAGTTTGACCTCAAACACAAAACATTGGATCTTTGTTTATTCTGTACTGGTGTTCAGCTGTTAGTGCAGATTTTGAAATGCCGTCGCTGTATGTTATTTCGGGGAGACGGTATATGACAAATATCTCAAATACTTCATTTTTTTCACATTTGGTGCGTTTGTTTCAACATTAAAGCAGTTATATGGAATTGTACCACATTATCCCTGATTTATAGGTGTAAAAAGGCATTTCACATTTTGTCAATTTTCTCGATTACTTGCTGGCTAATCCCTTAAAGTGGGCGTAAATTATGGGAACAGTGTGAATTGAGTACTGGGACCTATCATTAGATTCAATGCTTATGGGTAATTTGTGTGTAATGGAAAAAAACCTTAAGATTGCAGCCAATGTGACAGCTTTACGTATCCTCAGGGCTACAAGCGGCCCCTATAATTCCTATATTTCCTGATATTTTTTACCCTCGCCATAAATCCTAAACACTTCCAAAATCCCTATAGGTTCCCTAGATTTTTTTATCCACAGAATTAAAGATTTGATGTTTTGATGATTTTCAAAAGTATTGCCTTTCAGCGTCTAAATGTTCATTACAAGGAGCGTTTAAAACATCACTACAAAATGGGGTATTTCCAATCTTAAATTAGCATGGTTGTAAATGTATAAAAAGTCAGCTTTCAAGTCCTTTGGCAATCTTGGACTCTTTCTGAATTTTGAGAATTTTTTGAGGCATAATCTTTTGTTTAGGAGTTAAAACAGCAAAAATATCTTATGTCAGAAATCATAGCCATGCTTTAATATTCTTTACCAATAGATGCTATACAGAAGTCTGAGTGGTAAACTCGGACTACACAACATTGAATGTCAATTGCTTGTCTCCATGGGAGGGGCTACCTCAGATTTGGTGGGTTGCGGGTTGTAAGCTGGAATGAAAACCTTATCCATTCATAAGGGTCATATTGTAAAAAATACCCTTTTTGAAGGAATGTTGTTACAATTAGTATTTTTTCAGGATTTTTTTTTTTTGGGGGGGGGGGCTCAGGCACAAGCCTCGGAAGATCCTGGCCTTTCAAGATTTTTTGAGGCAGTTTGGGGAAAATGACAAACTCTATGGCACAACGGACCAGATTAGCTAACACAATATATGGTATGAGATGCAGATCTGCAGGTCAAAGCAAATGTCAAGGTCCCATCTGTGAAATTGTATTTGTGTTATCCATTCTTATTCCATTGATTGCTATATAAAATATCTGTCAAGCTCTTGTTCACTCCTTATACACATTGACTGATAAAGGGGATGGTCCCGATGTGTAAGTATAGGAAGTTCATCTTGATAGAATGGCCTTCACCCAAAAACTCCATTGCTGTAAGTTTCTCGCCGATATTTCAAATCGTTTGGATGTGAGAGCTAGAAACGTGATTTTGTGAGCCCATTAGAGTCAGTGTAAAATTTAATATGGTCGACCAAAATGGATACATTTTCGCTCATTACTTCCAAACCAAACATTCCTTGAGCAATTAGATTCACAGTTGTGGGTAAATGAGGGAGAAGAAAAATAGTAGTTTCTTCAGATACCAAAATTTTTGACCACTTCCGGTAAAATCCGGGGTTCTGGGGACGAGGCTATTAGCGATCGGGCCATGGACCGTTAACTTCAAATATTTGTGGTGAAAAGAATTACTGGCCTAAGATTCACCAGTTGTGTCACAGGTGATCTCTAAAGCCCCCTATGTGACCTTTGACTAATATGGTTTAAAAAATATTAAATGTCATTCTGCGTGCAAGTTAGATGTTGTGACCATCACACTTGCAAAAAAATAACCAGCCCAAAACTCATTCAAGTTGGACACGATTGACCTTTAAGAGCCTGATGTGAGCTTTGACCCTATTTTTATTGTCAAATGCAAATTCCTTAGCAAATGAGGTATTGTTCAATCATGCTCAAACGAACACTGGCTCAAGATTTATACAGTGTGTATTGACCTGTAGACCCCTATCTTACCCTTGGACACTTTTTATTTAAAATCTAAAAAGTGCCACCAAATGTCAAAGAACCACTGCTAATACTTGGGCCGTGTACAAAAAATTACAGATTGACCTTAATGGACCCATGTGACCTTGACATGTTTGAGAGGAAAGACTGTCAAATGAACTTCCTTGGTAATGATTCATTGGTATACAATGGATTCAATTGCTGATATTGACATAGTTGTTACATAAAAAGTGGTGAAAGGTAGAGGGCACTAGCAGATTATTTACCACTTCTAAAATACACAACTATTTGTGTTGCCAGAAGAAGGATAGCAGGAAGGCACTGAACAATTTTCCACTGTAAAAGTGTGAGGTTCCATGTATCAGCAAAAAGAATAATTTAAAAACTTTCAGAAAATTATGCAATTTTCCACAAAAACAACCCTCTTGACCGATGGTGATTGGGTCCAATGTTCCAAATAAGGTCAAAACTCAATGACATGACTTATATCAGGTCCTACTTGAACTAATTACACTCTGCAGGAAACCCGGATCTCAAAACAAATTTCAAAAAAGGGATGGGTGCACAGTCAGAAGCATTTACTAATGTATTTAAACCCCAAACATGGGAATATTATTTACATATATTTAGTCAATACAGCCAGAGAGATATGGCTCAATTGTTGGCATATAATCTTTCTAAGGATTAAAACGGAAAGGCGGCCACATTCCAAGAGAAAATAAATACAAAGTCCTATATTTTTCCCTATAATTTTCTTGTTATCCCTATATTCTCCCTATATTCTTGTTTTTTTGGGCCCTATATTAGCCCTAATATTTTTGCAAGGGTTTGCACTTGTAGCCCTGGTATCTGCAAAACCTGCAAATACCCGTTTCACCTAATGGCTGGATTAAACTAATATCTTGTAGTTATATATTGCCACAGGAGCACTGCAAAAAACAAAATCAAATAGTAGGATTAATGGCTATGTCTGTCCATGACAAAAAATGGATACTATTATGTGGAGGAATGGTGTAGATAATCCAGCCATGCAAATCAATGGTTTATTCGTCATCACGCTGTATTCCATAATTTATTTTTTTTTTTTCGTGGCCCTAAACAGGGCTTTTATTGGACTCTCTTGCACAAATCAGGAAAGGGAGCAAGCACCCAGACAAACAAACCAAAACAACAGGGGACAAAAAAAGGAAACAAAGGGCGAGAAGACAAGGCACTAGGTATGACTATAGCGTTACTTTTTATATTAATACCTCTTATGCTACTGACGCGGAATTACTCTATGGATTCACTCAGATTCAAATAGCACCCTATTGTTTTATAGTGAATATGTAACTTTGATATCCTTCTAGACACAGTATATTTCTAACTTCTGGTATATAAAATCATTATTTTTCAATTTGGCCATTTAAAAAGACGGCAAACTCCGCCACATTTACATCTGTAAATGTACTGACGAGCTATGACCCGTGAGAATTGGTTGACTAATTAAAGATGCGGCTACCCCCTTACGTACACACCATAGACTTTATTGAAGTTGGACAAGATAGGAATAAAAGTGAGATTTTCTTGGATTTCCTTCCAAAAACTCGTTAATGACTTAGCCACTCAGAAAAAATTATTTCATTGATCTCCTCTTCTTGGTTCCAAGTACTACACTATTATTTCAATCATTTAATTTGCAATAGCCATTGAATTTGTTAGTCAAGATCTTGTGGTTAATACCTGTACTGAAACACTCAACTTGGAATCAAGAGTTGCCTTGAATGGCATCAAATAAATATTTCTGCACATCTTTTCGGTTAGAATCGTAATTCGTTCAGATAAAAATGACTTTGCCGGACCACAACACTAGTTTTCTTAAAAAATGAGCGTAAAAGTCCCTTTGAATTTATTCGATAGTGGAACTGAGACATTGTTCAGTCTCACACCAAAGGTTGATCATCAGGAATTGCTATTTCGTTACCAGATCTACACGAATCCAAGTTTTCCACGCCTTGGGAATGGCATTAACCGCAACCCCATACCATCTAATAAAACAGTGCTTATTGAGGCTCGGTGTGCGTCCGCCCTCATCAATTCTTAAACTTCCCGTTATCGTCAATAAAATCATAAATTGTATGAAAACCTGCTTCAGCAAATTTAGAGTAATAGATAGATTTGTTACCAATCAGATGGCCTTTTTTTTTTTGTTATATTCCCACACCTCCCACCCTTCGGCTACATACCTCATAAACATTTGACGGCTCCGTAGAGTTTAGTTCAGACCATAATTTAAGTGCATTTAGATAAAATGGTGGAATTGTGCTAGGCAATTGCTGACATTACATCTAAGGCAGGCTATATCCCAAAAAACCTAACTTTATTTAGATAATAATAAGAATGTGGTTCCAACCTGACTTGTATGGCATACTCAGTCTTTTTAACCACATAATAGATTGACTTAACCTAGTTGTGAGTCAAACCATTTTCATTTCAGCCCCCCTCATTTAAGCATTGCATAACACGTGAACGTTTTCCCTTCAGGACCTTTCCAAATAAACTTATACAAAATCTCATTAACCCTCTTTTGAACCGAGTTTGGCATCCCGATCATTGAAGATGTATACATAAGTTTTGACAATCCATTGATTTGATAGTGTGGGGTTGATTTTACCGAGACTGTTAATCTCTTTGTTTCCAATTTTATGACATTCTGTAATGCTTTTATTTTGTCATTATAATTGAGATTCACGCATTTCCTTCTCTCTCATATGTAAAGTGTATCCCCAATACCTTAAGAGTTGACGTCCATTTGACGTTTAAGTGCTTATTTTTCTGATTTCTCATACTACCCAACCACTTTGCCTCACTTTTTGTATTGTTTACTTTTAAGCTTGAACAAGTGTTAAAGTCATTCAGTACTTCCATCACTTTTGCAGCCGAGGCCACATCTTGACGAAAACACTTACATCATCAGCATATTCCATCATTTATGATGTTACCAGTAATGGCAACAGACCAGAACAGCTGCCAACAATTAGTTCTTTATCACCTGTCGCCACCACTGGGGTCCTATTGGGATATACCTGTTACTATTTCAGTGCAATAAATAATACACAGCAAAAATGTCACATAGTTGACTATATGTAAAGGTGCTAATCGGGATCACGGAGAAGCATAATATTTGAAATTTGCAGGAGTGGCTAAAGTAAAAAGGAATGTCTGTAGAATTCTATTTTATCAAATTCTTTGGCCATCTGAAATGGATAGCAGCCTTGAAAAAATGACTCTCATTTTCAATTGCATAAGTAATCAGTGTGTGTCAGATGTACAGGCCAGTAGCCCTTCACGCTGATTATATCCATTTTATTTATATCCTTATTAGGGTATTGCCCTTTACAACTTGCAAGGTATAATATTAAGAACACAGATCACTACGTGTTTAAATACAAAAATGCACATCTATTATGCTGTGTTTTTTTTTTCTGATTAGCAACATCACTGAAAGTGCCCGATGGTAAATATTACATTCACACGTTGGACATAAATTGAACGACTCATTTTCATGCGTATTTAGATTAACCTACACAGAACGTTTTTGGTTCATGCTTTTGTTTCCCACTAGATTAGATTGTAATGATTCGTTTTGTGTGGTCTTCCTTTCAGTCATATTGCCAATCCCTTTACAATGTGCACAGAACTCAGCAGCGAGACTTGTCCCTTTGACTAACCGATATGATCACATTCGCCTGTTCTGAACAATCTAACACTGGCTAAAGTTAAAGACCGCACCCATTTTAAAACCTAACTCATTACCTATGATACAAAATGGTATGGCTCCCATGTACCTCATGACCTATCATGTATTATATAACTCCAAGTATTTCTCAACGCTCATCGTCAAAAGTTCTTCTTAATCCTGGTCCACGCATTCGACATGATGTATGGGTATTGGGCTTTTGCCATTGCATCTCCCCGTATGTGGAACAGCCTTCTGGGGGCTGTTAGAAACTGCCCAACTGATTCCACTTTTAAAAGCTGATTGAAGACAATCCTTTTTTTATCAGAGTGAGTAGTTGGGTGGCAATTGTCATATGCTGACCCCACCGCAATTTTTTTTTTAAAATGATTGAAATATTAAAATCATTAATTATATTTAGTTTTATATTGTAGTTAATTTATAGATTAAGAAACTGTATTCTTTTGGTGTTTTGTGGTTATTCTGTACAGCGCTTAGATACTTTGTTGTATTGCTTGTATAGTGACTATTATATTTTCACAGCAAGTAAGATTTGTTAATGAGAATGCCGTCCTCTTTTTTTACAATATATTTTTGTCTACCATGCATGTAACAGTCATTGTGAAGAAATAATATTTCGGGAGGTTTTGCACCTTCATATTTTTCATTGGTATGTAATATCGATAGATTTTAGTGTTTTATTTATACTAGCTACATTACTACTCTTTTGTACTCACAAGTAAAAAAAAAAATGGTACCAACATCCCCTGTGGTGATGTTACAATAATCTCTACTTAAAATAAACATAATGTTTATAGATTATTGTGCAATCTATTGTTATTATTATTATTTGTGTGTGTGTGTGTGGGGGGGGGGGGTTGAAGGAGCAAACCTTCTTTAGAGGTGTCAAAGATCCACAAAAGTCTTTACATTTTGGGAAGAGTTCCATATGTACCACTTCTTTAAAATTGTACAGGATTTTTTTTATTTTGGCCCTATACGAACAAATACCCTAAGGAAGGTCCAAAAATAAAAAAAATTGTTACATGTACGAACTTCAAAGAGTGATACATATGGAACTCTTGCAATTTTGTCCGCTTAGAGTAGTAAATGGTGTGATTTTGTCGAATCTTACTGTCGGGCCATAATGCAAAAAGACTGATATTCGTGGTCTTAAGTGTGCAATTCCTGAAAGTGAAATTTCAGCTAACATTAATTATTCACATTTTTCCACACACTCTGTGCAAGTGCAAAATTAAAAACACACCAAAATCTTTATTTTGTCTGTAGTCTATGTAGGATACATGAAAAAAATAAAGTGAAAATGCTCAAAATTGCAGAAACGTGCGAAAGTTACATGTGCGAAAATTGCCACTTAAAATTACCACTTTTTATAGTAGTGGCCATTTTGTAGTCTGAAAGCTGAGAAAGGTTTTCTTTGGTAACAAAAATTGTGAAATTTCTAATTTTGTAATAGGAAGCAATACGAAATTCAGCTATGTTTTACACTTAAATATAAGCAAATCAAAATCAGCCTTTTTTTTCTCACTTTTTAGACATTTCTGTAGCCAAATACAAGTCAGAAATCTGTTTGAGCTCAAATCTGTTATGCAATTACTATTATACACAATATTTGGGTGCCTCAAATCTCCTCGTTGCACTTTAACTGAAAAGGACTAGCTACCATACTCCAAGTTGGTGCATGCACAGGAGAGGTGATCCCCCCCCCCCATTAAGGGGAGAATCTATTTATTCAAAGATTTTTGTGATGGGTAGATTTGCGGTGGTCTTAATTTTGTTACTTTGCTACAAGTTTATTAACTTTATTTCCCTTTTGTTTTGGTGAAAATCGGACATTCTGTTCCCATTTTATGATCAATTAAAGTCATTTGTGTCTCGCGAACCACATAATTTCTTATGTTTTTTATTGTTTTTCAAGCGCTATATTACGATGTATTTTAATTGTTTTCACCCTGCCATATTTAAGACAACTGACAAAATAAATTAATTTCTAAAGCCTACAACAGTGATTTATTTAATGAAAGTTGTCTTCATAATTTATATAAGTCATGCAATCCCAAATTTTAAGTTTAAAGAACAAAAAATGTTGCTAATTAGCATATTAAATTAATTAAGTATTTCTAGATCATACTCCATAACTTTTTCGCTGGTGAAAAGTTCTCTCCGAAAAAAAAGCAGCTTCTAGAGAGCTTTTGACTTCAATTTTGGACAATAGTAATTCATGATATTTATTACAACCTAATGGGCCTTTTGGTGGATTTTATTTCTTTAGTTTTTATTGTATTGGATGGGGGCTCAAAGGTCTCACCAGCAATGAAAATTTCTAAAATTAATGGGATCGGTTGCATGGCAACCCGAAATCCAATTACAAAAAATCTCTTCATTAGGTTTCACCCTACTGACCTACTAAACACTGTTTTTAAGTCTTATTATTCTGAGTATTGCAAGTTAGTGAAAAATGAGGAGCAACTTTTGTATTTCACTGAAGCCCAAATTAAAGTTGGTTGACCTTTGACCTCATGTAACGGCATGGAATGAACTTGAAATCTGTAAATTGATTCGTTTTTGAAAGTCTTACTTATTTCTGAATATTTTCATATGACTTTCCTATATTAATCATGAACTACATGTGCTACAGCATATTGTTATAGACAACCTCATATTGAACTCAATTCCCCTTAATTGTGGACCTATAATACCAGGGCTTTTTGGAAACATTTTTAGAGTTCTAAGGTGATGTGGAAAAAAATGCTAGTGTGTGTGGAGGTGGGGGGGGGGAGGGAGGGGTCACCTACCAATACTATAAATGGTGCCCCAAAATATTGTACGACATGGGTATTTGTCTTTTTTTCTGGGGAATAATCTCACTCCAGTGTTTTGTATAGTTCTATGCATGTCATCGAAACACTTATCACTAAATATTATCACTAAACACTGCCAGATCTTAAGGAAGTGTCACATCCAAAAATAAGCTTCATTTTCCCATCGTTCTGGAGAAACTGATCGTGTGATGTATATTGCGCATTATCAGTGTATAAACACACATGGACAGAAGTGCTCTCCCTCGGTGTATATGCATTCTACAGTGTGAATTCGGCCACCATTTATTCCTTTCACTTACGAGACCATCACTCAGATTCTGATCACTTTTAAGTCGCAAGAAGTAATAAAGTACGCACCTGTGCTGTTGGAAATTTGATCCGATAACCCATCGCTAGTGTTACTGAAACTGAATCCTGTAAACAGTGATGGATGTGGGCATTGCTGAATCAATTTGAATGTTAATTGACAAGAGCAAATTAAATGATGAGAAATAAAGGTGAAGAAAGTACAATATAGAGTTATGATTTAAATGAAAATATCCATTTTTTATCCAAATTTCATGCTTTTTGAAATTCATAGGCCTTCTATATTGATTGTCATCATCATATAAATTTGTCTAATGGTATAGTCAGTCTAGTCTAAGGACGAAATATTTCAGTACACTGATACAGAGTGCAAATGGGTGACCTGAAGATGGTATAATTAATTGTGTAAAAAGTACATGAACATTGTAAGAAATATATAGCCATTAGATACGCTTACTAATATACCAAATAGTTTTCTTTAACAATAGGAGGCCCTTGTTTAGCATAATTGTGATATGCCCCCCCACATAGGTAAATCAACAGTCTGCACCATGCAGAACCAATAGTAGTCCACTATTGAACATGAAAATAATCAGATGTGTTTGTGTGGTTAATTTGTGCTACTAATAAAACAACAACAAACAGCACTAAAACAAGGTCTGGATGATATGGAACCATAGTGCACAGCTCAACTCTTTGCTAACAGAAATGTCGGAAATAGTCCTAGGTACCCTTCATGAAGACGAAATCTTCAGGTGAAAGGAAAGCTTCATATCTCTATTACAATGTTTTGGGAAGTTTAATTTGAAAAGTTTAGTGCATAAGCTGCCATCATCAGATTTTCCGTTCGTTGCACCCAATTAGTGATTAATTTTCCCATATATCACCTTGAAGGGGATGTCCCCCTGACTAGGATTAGGTATGTTTCCGACCCGAAAAGCTGCACGTTAGCGTGTCCAGCCCATTTCAAAATGGCCGCCATTGTTTTATGTAAAACCGCCATTATAATTTCATTACAGATAGAAATTTTATCAACGACTACACGAAACCAAGTTTTTAACTGCATGAAGGGGGCTTAAACATCTAGGCGTCCAAGATGGCCGCCGCAAGTAGGCATATTTTGCAAAATGAACTTAAAATGACAAATTGTTGAAATAAGAACCTGGGTGATATTTTGGGAGCTCCAAAAAGAATATATGACATTTATATTTTACGTACAGGTTTGTTTTTAAAGATGGCGATGATTATATTCGCTCTAGGGTACGTAAATCATGAAGAAAAGCAGCCCTCCCCATCTTTTCAACGTTAACAAACATTACTTTCTAATAAGGACCCTAAATCATTTCCAAGATGTCAAAAATATTAAATTGGGGTATTGACTTGTCCTAAAGAGTGCTGTTACTATAGCTGGTTACTACTTGGGCCAAAAAACGTAGTTTAAACTGACTCTATAATAGCTCATAGGAGGACAACAGCTCATATCAACCTGATACAATAAAATCATAATAACTGGGTGTGGACTGTATTTAAGGACTACTCAGTGACGTCATAGGTGTTTCCCAGTAAAAATAAAAAAATATGCTTATGAAGAAGTGAAAAAATTGTCTATATGTAGAAGGGAAATTTAAATATGGTGACCTAACTTCTTTCGAGCACATCAAGTGCTATCTTTATTTCTGGCTTGTACCACAGGCTCCTCTCTCTCTACTGCCTAGATCAGCTTTCTTCCCAGCGTCAACTAGTGTTGAGTGGTCTGTAATTATCCAGAAGTACGAGAGAAAATTGCAGAAAAATGTTATCAATAGTTTTCGTTATGGTTCTTATTATGTCGAAAAAGATATGCAGGGGTGTTTTTTCTTCTTGACATGTTAAATTCCCTGAGCGGGTATACCCGCCGCCATCATGAGTTATGATCATGTCCGCAATACACCAATGTCATTAAATCTCTTTTTGGTGCTCTCAAAATATTACTCGCATTCTTACCCCCTCTATTTGGCAATTTTAGGACATTTAACAAAACATGCCTCCTACCGGCGGCCATCTTGGACACTTAAATGTTTAAGCCCACTTCAGGAAGGTAGAACTTTATTTATTTTAGTCCTGGATAAAATTCCTATCTATAATGAAAATACAATAGCAGTTTTTCATAAAACAATGGTGGCCATTTTGAAATAGGCAGTACGCGCTAATGTGCAACTTTTCGGGGCGGAAACATACCTAAATCTAGTCAGGGAGACACCCCCTTCAAGGTGATATATTGGAAAATTAATCACCAGGTGGGTGCAACAAACTCAAATTTTGAGGCCTGTACAGAAACTGGCTCATGGACTAGTTTGCAGGGTAAGTGGGTATATGCATTTGAGTTATTCGGTGCACAGGGTTTGATGGTAAGAAAGACCTAAGTTTAAGGGTCAAAGGTCAACTAAGGTTGAATATGAAACATGCTGAAAAGATCAAAAAGAGCTAGGTTCATGGTTTTTACTACAGTCTACAGTGATTATATTTTTATGTTTAAGATTGAGAATGCCCTGTACAAGAATTAAGAAATCTGCCATAAAAGTGTTTTAATTTATTAAGAACATCGAACATTGGGTCAATTCTTACCAAGATAACCCCAACTTACTGCAAGCCATAGGGAGAAACATACTCTCATCAAATCTAATCCAAAGTATCATATCATAACAAAAAAAAACAAACAGAAACAAAACAGAAAACAAGATGCTATGTCAAGATGATAGTAGTATTAAACTGACACCCCAAGGGCAAAGACTTGATTCAAGAGACTTGATTGATACAGACATGCTTCATTTAACATAGCAGCACATAGTATCAGATTTAATTTCCAAATTGAAGATAGCGTCTCACTTCTACTATGTTAAAAGACTGTATCTCATATTATATTTAGTTATCCAGCAATCAACACTGCTGGGGTTTATACAAGAAGGGCATAAGTGCAGTAGCTGCTGTTTTGTTGACTATCAAATGAACAGCTATGTGGATGTCCAAATGCGTGTATTTATGTACAAACAATTTACCCATGTTAACCCTGTACATAATTGGTGTCTGTATCCACATACCTTGATCAATTTTAATGATGTTTGCGCATAGGTAAATACAATAGGTATAAGGTCAAAGGTCATCTAGGGTCATGTGGGGCTCTCGGAGACATAATTACACCTCACATAATTCCAAGTTCTGCTTGTTCAGTTTTATCTTATGAAGAAAGGTGCAGCTCATTGTTTTCATATTTTGCCCCACACATGTACGATACTGCAAACCCTTTAATATTTACATTTTATTTCCCCAAAACAAAGTTGCGAAGAAAACTCAATATTTATGTCAAGATATTTGACGCTATAATGTCCTCTTTACTGCATGGTACCTGGATGTGGGGATGGTTCCCTGAATGACATGGTCATCCAGAAAGTTTTTCAAGTCCACTAGTAATTACTTGTGGAAATTTAACAAATTGACAATTCTTTCCTGCATTTTTCCAGTTTTGATAAACTAACATATGGCAGCCATTTAGCATCCTTCTTGGATATACACCCAACAATAACCTTCATCATATCGGGGGCATTCCTTTGTATTCCCTCACTTTATCACAAATTACTTAAAGTGGAAATTAATACATAGATGCAATAAATATCATTTGCGTGGATGTAATAAAAAGGCCTGTTCATCACATCCCATCCCCCCTGTTTTCCCATATTGCATGAAGCATTCAGCTTTATTAATTCCATTGAATGATGCAAATGGCAAATGGTCATTGCTCAAAGTAATTGAACATAATCTAAACAAGGTTTTGTAGACATTGTAGATGGTGGGAGTGGTCCGTTCACTGAGTAGTAACTTTTCTTGTCTGTGGCTACAAGCAAACAACGTTGCTCCTCTTCAAACGTGATGTCAGTACCGTGGGGATGTGTCCCTTGGTTAATGCTGTGAGATATCAAGCCTTGGGCTCTCTTTTGTACTTGTTTGGTAGCCTGTAGTTAGAAAATATCACAACAGACAACATTTTTTTTTGAATGGGTAATGCTAATCAGCGCCTCTGCAATTCCCATATTTTAATGTCCCTGTTAGTAGTTCTTTTTAAAATGTGTTCACATTAAATATTTTAGTAAATGTTGGCTATATAGAGGGTTTTACAATTCGTTTCAGAAAACATTTCTAACACTGGATAAAATTTATGACTTTATCCACGCTGTTCCATTTTTCAAGAAAAAATGGAAAACTAGGGACAAGAACCTGGCTGCCCAGACAAAAAATCTAAATGGCTGCCAAATTGTTCAAAAATCATGTTTTTATAACTTGGTAATTTTGTTAACTTTTGTGATTTGGGTGGCAATACCCAAGTTTTAGGGTAATAGGAATCATTCTATGCTACTTTTATCTAACCCTAGCCTTTCATTGTCTTTAAATTCCGTTTTAGCTCAGCAATAGCGGTTCTCAAACCACAAGTCCTCACCTGCTTTCGCGCATTTCATTTCTTTGCGCTAAGTTACATTTGGAGCCAGTAATGTTGCCAAACAGTTCGTACTTGCCCAACACTGTTGAACACATTTGCTACTTATAATTCTCACAATGGCATAATTATTTAATGTCCTGCACCTGGCATATCTTGAACCCATACACAAATATTTGAGAGTGTAGACAATTTACCCCTAATCAAATCATTTATGCGTCAAACCAAAAAAAAACCAGCTGTAAAACACCGAATAAAGATACTGAAATCTCTTGAAACTGGAATAGAAAATTTTATAGCATTCTTGTGTATCAGAGACCTTGCTTAAACACACATGCCCGAACTAATAAAAGTTTACAATCTTTAAGTGAAAAGTCGCGTCCTTCTAGGCTGACAGAGAGAGATGTGAAATTAAGATTAATTTTGACATATAACCAGAATTGTCAAATGAAAAGTAGTGAAAAGGTTCCTACCATGCTTGTGTAAAACTCTAAGCAATTATGGAGGGGTACTTGTGAATGGGAGATAGAAAACTTTAATAATTTACAGGAGATAACCCATTTAAGTATAAAGTTTTCATCTTGATAGAATGGCCTTTGCCCCAAATACCTTCGCCGTCGCCGATATTTCAAACCTTTTTGATGTGGGACCTAACATGTGATTTGTAATCCCACAGATTGGGAAATAATGGAAAAATGACAAAATTAGTCCTTTAATACTCTTTTTGAATACAGACTTGGAGGTGTTTTTAGCAGATATATATATTGTCACCAGGCAGTTATACCCGAAATATTATAACCTCCCTTAAAGACCTCCAACTAGAGTGCTGGATTAAAGCTCACCTCAGTTACCTGCAAACACACATATCACAGCTGCATAGGGTGTATCTGAAGACATCCACAATGCACATTTGGGAACTTTCATCATTCACCAACAAGCATGTGATCCCACATAATTTTTCTTAACACATAAAAACCTTGACTTTTACACACCTCATTTTTTAGCCCTCAGGTGCTAGTACTAAGGGAAGGTGTTAGCAGGAACTCATGGAATATCTTGGTGGTTTAAAACTTCTGAACACGTTTTTTATTTCTAATTCTACATGTGCGTACAGTATAGGCACACTGCACTATGGATTGATTCAAAACACCCTCTGTCACAGATGTAAGGAACCAAGTGAACCAGATGTACACTGGTGTTCCCCTCGCTGGAAGACTTGATGGATTTCACTCTATAGGCTAAGATTTTGGCTGTGATACGCTGGCCTTAAGGGTGCTTTAGGTAGTGACCGCCAATCCTGCTGATGGCAAGAAAGATAGCGCATATAAATTGGCAAGCTTGGGGTCTAACGAAAGATTAGCCCCTTGGGGTCGAGGGAGCCCTTGAAACTGAGCATGTATGTTCCCATATGATACCCTTTTGGGGTATTTGCTCTTGCTTCTTAGAAGGAAACAACTTGAAAGCCCTCACAACCTAAACATTGAAGAGCTTTGACTAACATAAGTAATTGTTTTAAAGGTAGAAAAAGCAGAAAATAACAGATATTAAAGGGGATCTGGAAAGACTCCAAGTATGGAGTGTTTTGTGGGTAATTTCATATCTGTAACACATTGCCAATAGTAGTAAAATGTGAAATTTTAGGTGATGCAACTAATGATGAATAGTAAGTTTTCCCTTTATATGAAAGCTGGGAGAGGGCGGGCGTAAATGGGATGGGTGGTGATGGTAAAACTCACGTTATGAAATGATAGGGGCATTTAAAGCTTGTGCTTTCAAACTCGGGGCATTTGGTGACAGTGGATGTTGTAAAAGCAGGGGTCTTTGGATGAGAGGCAGCCAAAGTGCCCATGAGGGCGGTCAGTTGAGTTGCAAATTGCATAAATTTCCAAAAATGCAGTGCTGGCTTGAAATATTTGAAAACAATTTCTAAAAGTTGAGGTCGCTCTGGCCCCCCCCCCCACCCCCCCCCACCCCCCCCCCCCCTTAATTTTTTTACCCCCCCCCCCATCTGCATTGATGAAAATTTGTCAAAATTCTTTAAAAATGAGGTTGTGGTGTGTTGAAAACATGCACATATCTAATGCTCTGTAGCTCAAAAATCAGCTTTCATCAATTGGACCTTTTCATTTTTTCCTGAAGATGGTTCGGTACGGTCCCAATCTTAAAAAAAAAATCAGTTTTGGAAAAAAACAGTGCTCGATAGCTGAGAAAATGTTTGATGAGAGGTTATTTTGTGCCACACGTCTATAGGGAGTTATTAGTAGTGTGATTAATTTATTTGCATTTTCTATCGGAATGTGTGGTAAAGAGACTGTGCTTTCTTAAAATTACAATCTCTTTCAATTTGCCATGTGCTGAGGACCCCAGTTGATCTTGCAGGCTACATGTTAAGACAATTAAAGTGTTCTCCAGCAAAGTCTTTGGGGAGTGCTAGGTATCAGACTGATTTAAAACAAGACTCGAATTGAGATCTAGCAGCGGATTGAGACGGCAAGCTTGCATGTACTAGGGGAGTTTGCAGGCTAGTAGTAGATAAACTTGCCCTTCTTGTTGGAAGGACAAATTGGTTGTCTTCAATTGCA
Organism: Ophioderma brevispina; assembly: GCA_023653785.1. Classification (NCBI taxonomy): domain Eukaryota; kingdom Metazoa; phylum Echinodermata; class Ophiuroidea; order Amphilepidida; family Ophiodermatidae; genus Ophioderma; species Ophioderma brevispina. The sequence goes on from JAMKCH010028316.1 coordinate 16,269, forward strand.
GGCTAGGTACCTGTTAAGTGTGTGGTCCGTCCCAGGATACAACTCCGATGCAATGTGCTGTAATAGACAGGCATCTTTTATTGTTTGTTGGTTTTGTCGCCGTTCATTTAAGGCTCAATACTGACCATCTGACTATGTTGACGGCATGTATATGAGTAGTAAAATTGTTTTATCTGCAAGGGTTTAGAACAGCATCTATTGCTTACATGTGTGGTTCAAATTAATAAAACAAATGCAAATTTGGGTGGTTTGTGTGATTTGGTGTTAAGAATTGGAGATTTGTTTTTTACTACAATGGTGTTTTAACTTAACATTTCTGTAGTGGGGAGGAATGAATCCTTAAAGAGACCAGGACATCCAGAAGAAGCGGCCCCTAATTTTTGTCGAACCCCATTTTTTTTTTTTTTTTTTTTTTTTTACAAATGTATTAGATCGCACCTGAAGTAAATAAGACAGATAACGCGTCTTTATGTAATAAGTTGGATTAGTAGTTTCTGTCATGCACAACAGAAATCAAAGCATGGTTTCTATGGGATGATTCGATAGGAGTGGACGTTTCAAAACAGGTTGGTGGTTTCTTTTGTACTGTGTGTCCAATAAACCTTTCTTGGTAGGTGGTCTACAAACCGATCCAGGAAATGTGAGCGAAATGTGTATCCTCAAAAAAAAATAATCTGTTTTTGCTTTAAATAAGGCAGCTATGATATTCTGCTCCTGCTATAGTTTCAAAAATTACCGGAACATTCAATCCTCAAAACATGCTTTCATTCAAAACAATTGATTTCACTTCAACTCGGTTGAGTGCAAACAACAAATGAAATGTCAGTGGAGTTGAATCCTGAATTAATAAAATGTTTGTGCACAGAAATTAATGACAGTGGGGTCAAGGGCAAATGACTACCCTTAATCTATCACTAACGCGATTAGAACCAAATTGTTTCATCACATCCGGTTTTTTTGTAATAAAACATTCTCGAGAGTAAGATAATGATTGGTCTTACAATTCAGGATCATGTTTGCCCCAAAATTTAATATCCATATGAACCAACAAGTGTTTAAAACAATTAATGTAACAAGTTTTTTCTGAAAAAAACACCGTAGGTTGCAAGTTGATGAGGTAGGACGTTAGGAGGTTTTCAAATTAAGAAAGAAATTATGTTAGCTTGTAAAATAAAAATTTTGCACCAAAATCGTTACCTCTGGATGCATTCAATTCACTCTTTCGTGTTACCACAAGGAACAGGAGGTCACTTGATCACACTCTATCAATAGACATCTTGACATACTCTAAAATGAGAACATGATTGTGTGTACTAAGAAACTCTGGGGGAAAGCAAGTTTTGTTAACTTATGCATAGCATGTTGTCGTGTATGAAAGTGCATATGGTGAACCTCATTTTGTGGGAATGATGGCGGCTATGTAGAACAGGTGATGAGGGGGAGGGAATAAGCTCGGCTGCAAGGTACTAAATTCATGGTTTGGGGTTGAGTGAGGGAATTGGATTAAGGAAGATGAAGAGACAAAGAATTAGGAACAAGTGGGGGATTTAAGTAAGAGAGAATTTGAGATATTTAATGAAACAGAGAAAAACAAGAGGTGGAAAAGACACAAGGAGGGGAAAAGACACAGGAGAAATGCACAACAAAATGGAGTAAATACTGTTAATTTAGCTGGTGTTAAGAAGAAAGCAATGTCATATTAAAGAGGAGTCAAATAAAGTGAGAGGTTTTTAAGTAATGGTTAGCAACACCATATTTTTAGGCCACATCAGAAAAGGTGCTGTGTTTCTGAAGGAACAAACTAATTTTTAAATGATTGTACATTCAAAATTTTCCAAATGAAAATAGCAAAAAAAAAGGTTTTGACTACAACATTTGACACCGGATTTTTTGGGGCGCAAAAAAGCCCTGATTTTTTTGCCCTACAACCCTTTCATTGAAAATATCCTGGAAACTTTGAACTTTTGGAAATGACTGATATCTGAGCAATTTAAAATGTTGTTAGAAATGCCATATAGTCTTAAGGTGGGTGTTCCGATTTATTGTATTGGTTCTCTACTTGATATGAGGAGGGAGTGGAAGGAAGAGAGGTAAATGAGGGGGGAAGGGTGGATGTGGGGGAAGCGTGGGTTCCTTTGTCCTATGCACATAAAACCCCATCAGTACCGGTGGGAACAAACTTGCGGTTTTGATGGTAGACGCAATAGCATGTTGCAAAGCCCTATTCAACACTGTGCTATATTAGTGGTTAACCACTAAAACGGTGTTTTTTTGTTTGATCTTTGAAGTGAAATGGATTCGAGGGCTCAAATTTCAGGGACGACAATGAGACAAATACGACGGCCTTTATCTGACAATCAAAATCGATACTACTTCCTTTCCGGGTAAATCAGGTTGGGGGTCCCAAAGACGATCAGGGGGAACACGCCCTTTTAAGTAGTCATGCAGAGAAATGTCTATCTGTATTAAAGGTGCAATTAGAGCTTTCAATGATGTCCAAAAAATTGAGTCCATATGTCCGTGGTTTTATAATTAATTGAATGGACTTGATAGTTGACTAATACATTGTTGTTTTAGCAAAACTTGTTTCATTAAGCCAGCCAAGCAAGCTAGGCCAACCTCCACTCATCAAACAAAATGCAAAGTGAAGGTATTCACATAGAGTTCAATAACTAACAATATTACATGTAACCTTGTCTAAGTAGGAATTAAAGTATCAAGTAGCATACATATTGGTTACTTATAGTTGACCAAGAGATGCTCCTTCCTGTGTCTACAGTGTTAATAGTTCAGTCCTTTTGTGCAGTGAAGAAAGGTTGGTTGAATATAATGATGTATTTCTCCTCTAGACAAATCTGTCATAGTTTTGCTGGTAGTTGAGTAGGCTTTGGCCTTACTAATTAATTTTCCACTCGATTGAAAAAATAAGATATATTCGTGTCCTTTAAATTCAAATATTTTTCACTTAATGTTGTCGCATGCTTTTGTCACTATTTTTAAGCTGGCCATGTTTGTCTACCTGGTTTGAAAGAAGGAGCTGAAACTTGTGAACTTGTTGGTCTGTACTTGCTGTCGCAACTACAGCATATTGATATCAACGTCGGTTGGTATCGCGACATGGTCCTCGCATTTGCAGAAAACAACACCAAGACAAGTCGAAAACATCAGAAAGAGATCTTCAAAGTATTCTCCAGAAACAGCCTTAAAAGTAAAATCACCATCACATCGAAGCCAACAGAAACTGTAGATTACCTAGACATCACTCTCGACACTCTCGACTACGCAAACGGCTCATATCGACCTTACCTGAAGGACAACCACATTCCACTCTACGTCCATAAGACAGCAACCACCCACCACGCATAATCAAGAACATACCTGACAGCAAAAACAAACCTTCGTCCGCAGTTGCCCAAACCCAGCAAACGTGAGGACGCACCTGTATGCTCTCTGGTCTTTCTTCCAAAGAACAAGCCTTCAAGTCAGCAACCCCACCATAATCAGAATCATGAAAAAAGCGGCTACAGTGAAACCCTGGAATTCAGAAAACAGCATACTCACATAGCGACAACTAAAAAACGCAGCGTTCAGAAGATAACTTGTTTAAACCCACCATTCAATCGATAGCGTGTCAACAAACATTGGAAGAAAATCTTTAATTTGCTAGTCATTTGCTTCCCACCCGGACATAGTTTACACAAACCTTGAACAGGAATAAACCCGTCACATTAAAGTTTTGTGGCATGCCCCAATGTGAAAACAAATAATAACAGCACACACAAAACTATTTTGCGCAAAGCCGACCCGTTTCAAAGCGGAAGTAACACTTGTAATTTGTAAAGTGTAATCTTGATTGCCCCCCCTACGAATGCAAATGCTTGACAACTGGTATAGTTTACCAAGCAACTGTAACCCCACCCTGCTGTGACCATTCTCATAATAAGGAAACTTACATCGGACAACAGCAAACTCTTTCAAAACAAGGTTCAACAAACACATGGCCAGCTTTAAAAATTAGTGACAAAGCAGGCACAACATTAAGTGCCACATATTTTGAATTTAAAGACAAGACTATATCTTTTCCAACGAGTGAAATTAATTAGGTACGGCCAAGGCCCCTACTCACTACCATTCAAACTATGCAGACTGTGTCTAGAGGAGAAAACTCCTTATTTTCACACCGAACCTTTTCTTCACTTAACAAAAGGAATGAACTATTAAACACTTGTAGACACAGAAGAAGCATCTCTTGGTCAACTATAATAATCAATCATGTCTGCCCAACCTGAACTTTATATTGCCTACTTATACAAGGGGGTGGGGTTTTATGTAATCTTGTTATGTTTAGTGAACTCTATGTGAATACCTTCACTTTGCATTTTGTGTTCTGATGAGTGGAGTTGGCCTGCTTGCTTAGGGCTGGCCTTCATGAAACAACCGTTGTAAACAACAATGTATTAGTCAACTATCAAGTCGCATTCTAATAATTATTTACAGCTCTCTTCTGGTTGAGCACTTTACTGTGGATGAGTTAACCTACTTGTTTATGATTTTTGCTGCTCCAATTAATTTTGTTGACACTTTGTAATCACCATGGACAAAACGGACGCGAAAGGACTAACCTTTGATACTCTACCAAAAACATCCGATACCAGGCAAAAGGATTACTTAACAGTCTAATCAGCAAAAACAGAGAAGTGTCATTAAAAACATCAATGAGAACATTTTTCTTCTTTCCGCAACCCCCGACGCGGATCCCTCCTCCAAAAACAGGAACATACGGATTTCCGTCTACAAAGTCTCCGCCGCACGTACCCGAGCTAACGGAATTTGAGATGGTATGTTTAAACATAATACAAACCGTTGAATTCAAAAATGTGAACAAACCGTTTCAAAAGCCCGCTAATCTAATCGGACATTGAAACAAAATAAAGACAAAACATGTTCGTTCCAGCAGATAAACTACTAACAACTTTTAATAAAGTGAAAACCGGAACAATACAATGAGTTACTTGGCAAAAAGTATAACCAAGACTACAAAGAAAGCACTGCTCAGCTGAAAAGAACTATCCAAACGAGGACAAAACTCGCTATGAAACCGAGCTCGAAGATAGAATAGAGACAACAGCAAAAACAGGCATTTATAACCCTGAAAGACCACAAAAACCACACTTCAACACAACCCCAGTCAAGCTCTGAAATCCAAAAATAAAAAAAAAAAACCTACCAGAGATCCCCGGTTTTTAAAAACAAAAACCAAAAAAAAAAATCACAAACCGATACTGGACGCATAAATTCTAAGTTATTAACGCTACAACAACTTCAAACCATGGAAAAACAACCGATGAGGTCATCTCGTGGTACACAAATATACAGATAAGCGCAGCGTCTACTCTTTCATTTGCTTCGACGTTTGTGACTTTTACCCATCAATATACTGAAAGATCTTGACAACGGGCCTTGGATTTTGCATCTACTTACGATGACATCACAGACGGGGTAAAGCAGATTATATTCCAGGCCCAATAAATCACTACTCTACAACAACCAACCCCATGGCACAGCGTTGACATTCTGATTTGATGTCACAATGGTACTGCTATGAGCTGAACTTGTGAACTTGTTGGTCTGTACTTGCTGTCGCAACTACAGCATATTGATATCAACGGCGTTTGTATCGCGACGATGGTCTCGCTATTTGCCGAAAACAACAAGACAATCGAAAACATCAAGAAAGAGATCTGCAAAGTATTCTCCAAAAACAGTCTCAAAATCACCATCGAAGCCAATAAGAAAACTGTAAGATTACCTAGACCTCACCTGATTACGCAACGGCTCATATCGACCTTACATGAGACAAACAACAGCCACTCTCTAACGTCCATAAAGACAGCAACCACCCCCCACGCATATATAACATACGCTACAGCATAAACAAACGTCTCACAAAATTTCTCCAACGACCAAGCCTTCAAGTCAGCAACCCCACCATATCAAGATCAGTGAAAAAAGCGGCTACATGAAACCCTGAATCAGAAAACAGCTACGCAAATAAGCGACACTAAAAAAACGGCAGCGTCAGAAAGATACTTGGTTTACCCGACCCTCGCGATAGCGTGTCAACAAACATTGGAAAAATTCTTTAATTGTGCTAGATAAGTGCTTCCCACCCGACCTAGTTTACAACAAACTCTTAACAGGAATACCGTCAAATTAAGTTATTTGCATGGCCCAATTTGGAAACAATAATAACAGCACCAACAAAACTCTTTTGCGCAAAGCCGACCCTTTCAAAGCGGACGTAAAACTTGTAATTGTAAAGTGAAGCTTGATGCCCCTACAAGTCAAATGCTTGACAACTGTATAGTTTTTACCAAGCAAAACTGTAACCCCTTTGACAATTCTCATAAGGAAACTTAATCGGACTAACACACAATCGTTTAAACAAGTCAACAACCCACATGGCCAGCTTTAAAAATAGTGACAAAGGCATGCTGACAACATAAGTGAACATATTTGGAATTTAAAGGACAAGAATATATCTTATTCAATCGGTTGAATAATTAGTAAGGCCAAAGCCTACTCAACTACCAGCAAACTAGGCAGATTTTGTCTAGAGGAGAAATACCTCATTATATTTCAACCGCACCTTTCTTCACTGAACACAAGGATGAACTATTAAACCTGTAGACCACAGAAGAGCATCTCTGGTCAACCATAAGTAATCAATATGTCTGCCACCCTGACTTTAATTGCCTACTTATCAATGTATGTAATCTTGTTGTATGTTTATTGAACTCTATGTGAATACCTTCACTTTGCATTTTGTTCTGATGAGTGGAGGTTTGCCTAGCTTGCTAGGCACAAAATGTCCTTCATGAAACAAACCACGTTTTAAACAACAATGTATTAGTCAACTATCAAGTCCATTCTATAATATTTACAGCTCCTTCTGGTTGAGCACTTTACTGTGGATGAGTTAACCTACTTGTCGTGTTTTTATATGCGTCATCCACTCAACGATACCTTTCCTTGTATTTGGTTACAGAAATGGCTTAAAATTAAAAACAAAAGTGATTTTGATTTATAAATTTAAACAGTTTTTTGTACCAAGAAATATTTCTTAGCTTAAATCCTTTCAGATCAAAAGGAAATTTTTGTATGGATTAGCTTATACGGGCGAGTCAGAAAAAAATGTGACGCCTGATACTGTGTGCCCACCATTTTTTGCATCTTTAATAACCTACCTCCTTACAAAAGTTGTATCAACTGAAACTGTATTTTATAAGCTTTAGTATGCTGCCAAAAACAGTCCCATCGGTTATGTATGGTCAATCTTCATTCTTTGAATCAAGTAGTTCATTTTGGTGTTTTATCTAGGGATTCATGCAAACATGGCCGATTCCAAATAGTCACCAAAGGAGTGACACTTTTCTGTTATATTGATTGTGTTTAGCCCAGGAACACTGATATGTCTCTTGTTCACCTTAATGTCAAATGAACCATAGACGATGGAACATTGGCCATTTTGCATCAAGGGCATCCTTAATCTTATTCAAAACCAAGGTTTTTGCATCTTTCGATTGCATTTATGCATTTACCCTAACCTTGAAATGAACATAAGCTAAAAAATTCCACTAATTTTAAGGAGTTTGCTGGCTCTTGCTTGTGTCTCTTGGTTTCTGTCATAGCTCCTTTATGATTTTCGACTCCTATATGAGGTACAAACCTAATGTGAAGGCTGGTCATTGCTATGTGCATCACCCTCTTTCACTGCAAATGAAGTACCTCATGGATGACGTCCCAGCTGTTTAAGTTACAGCGAGGTTGATATGAGATCATCACTATACCTTTTCTAAGCCAGAGGCAATAATGGAGTAGATAATTTCCTGTATATTATGTCAAAATGTAGATAAACACACAGTTGTAGATGAGCTGTATTTCATTACAGATGGCAGAGACCGGCACTGGAATGGACATGATTCATACTTCAAACTGACCTTGCACTAAATGTATTTGAAAGTAATCAATATAACAGAAAAGTCGTCACTCCTTTGGTGACTATTTGCAAATCAGCATGAAAAATTCATTGCACAATTTCTGGGAAAAGTGAATCTTGACAAAAGAAAATTTCTATAAAAGGTGTTTAAAGTGACACAAGGAAATTTTATTTATTGAGGCTACAAATTCTCTGCAAATTGCACTTGATCGGATATAGACCTAATGAGAACGTTTTTGAAGTTTATTTATTGGACAAACAAGTACAAAAGAAACTGCAAACCGTGATTGTGAACTTGCCTGCTATCGTAATCATTCTCATAGAAAACCAGGCCTGATTTTTTTCGTGCACAACAGAAATAACTAACTCATCATCTTATTACATAAGACAGCAGATCAAGCTTATTCACTAAGGTAGTGATCTAATACCTTGTAAAGCATCCCAATATGCCAAAAACGGGATTCAACAAAACTTGGGGGGTGCTTCTTTTCTGGAAATGTCCTCATGTCTCTTTAAAGGCCATAAAGAGGGTGAATCAAGGTTGCTAATGTATTTGCTGGCTTCAAGTGGGGATTGGGGAAGCTTTTTTTACAACAACAACCAGTGGTCATCCAAGCAAGAGATAGGTGTATAATAAAATTTTACAAATATGTACTGTAATTTTAACTCTTTGTCATGCGGCAGGCGAGTATACTTGCTCAAGATGAATGTGTATTTTTTTGTCTTTAAAAACCAAAAAAGAAAAATTATATATTTTCATAGGCATATTCAAGAATCATCATAAAAATGCATTTAAAATGAGTCAAAGAAGCCCTAGCTTTTTGTTTGTTTGTTGAAAACGATCTCAAATGCCACTGACTTACGCAGTATAACTTATAACAGAATGGCCCATGTGCAAGAGTTAATTTTAGGGGGGCAGGCTAGGTTGTAGGTTTGAACAAATGCATTTTTTTTCACCCTCAAACAGCACTCCTAGAATTATTTGCTAATTATTATAGGCATGTTTTATTTATGGTAGAGGGGTCCAGTACTTTGGCTGTACCGAGAAAACCCCATTTTACACATTCATCATTTTTGTTTGACACTCTTGTCAGATATTTTTACTATTTAAACCAACCGATTTCACAAAAGAAAAATCTGGTAGAACTTTAATGAGACTTTTTGATAGTGAATGTTAACACTTTTGATGGACACAATTTTCCCCATTTTTTCCATCAAATGTAACTTTTGCCAGGACAGTCATTTTTTTGTAAAATAATGAAAACCGATAGTTTTGAAAATGGCTTGATGACTGGGTTACCCCTAATCCATATTAGCTATCAAAAATCAAAAATAAATCATATTTAGTATCTAATGTTACTTTTGATGGATATACATGTCCTAAATGTACATTTGCATTTTTAAAAAGGAAAAGGGGGATTTAGACTGCAAATATTATCTTTGACCCAATTTGCTTTTTTGGAGAATGTTCACTCTTGTCCCCCCCCGGGTCTTGTTGCCACAAATCTTCCAACTAAAACATCTAAATGACCCAAATTACATTTGATGTTTGAAATTCCCAATTTATAATGTAAATCGGAATATTTGGCACCCCCCTTCTCTCTCATTAAACATACCTTTTGCAAAACCCCTGCACCCTTTTGACTAAAGTAGGATTTTCAGCATTGTTTTAGCGAGATCGGGGGTTGTAGAGGGAAGGTGGGATTGAGAGAGAGGGGGAAAGAGGGGGGGGGAAATGTGGGAAATCAAGATTTAACGTATAGGAGCATTTCTCTTCGACCTGTTAAACATATCTTTTTCGAAGAATTTGAGCGCTCAGACAAATGATCAACCAAACAGAAACCCAATTTATAGGTTGTCATTTGAAAATGACCCAATTTTAATGGCATCTTTATTCCAATCATCTTGATTTGCATTTTTTTTGTGCTGTTTGTCAAAGCGTGGACTATTCCCTGCGGTATACATTACACTCAGGGTGTATCCGCTTACACCATGTTCAATCATTCCTTGATTGCCACCAATTACAGCATTTAAATGTCATTGCGGCAATTTTTTAAATGCTTTGTTAAATGGCCAGTGTGGTTTTGATGTAATATGATTTGATGGAATTTTATATAAAATATGGACCTTGTTACAGTGGCTATCAAAGGCAACTCATTTGCTTATCCTCTACAACCGACCCTATTTTTGAAATTGGTGAAGATGTTTCTACTGTTGTAGCAAAATAATGACCCTGCATGATGTGCAAAATTCAGAGCATGATTTTTTTTAGAATGTTTACATCAAATGGCATGTAAAGAACAGTTTCTTTGCATGTCCAAGTTGTTTTAAAACGATAATGGATTGATGAAAATCTAAAATTGCCCAAGTTATCCATTATTTATAAGTTGTTTCATTTGTCTTAAATAAGAAATGGCAGTGTGGTATGTGTTTGTGTTGAGTTCACAATCTATAGTTCACATCTCTACTCCTACTCAAGTAAAAAAAGAGGCTCTATAAAATTTGCCGATCCCAAAGCAATTTTCATGTTCGCTCATCATGCTCTGTTTGGAGCATCACATTTCAAATATTTCAGTTACCCACAAGGAACAGGATGTCACTTGATCACACTCTATCAATAGACATTCTTGACATTACTCAAATGCGCGCTTATGTGTGTGTACATAAGAACTCTTGCGGAAAGCAAAGTTTTGTTAACTTATTGCATAGGCATGTTTGTGTATGAAAAAGTGCATATGGTGAACCCTCATTTTGTGGGAATGCTGGCGCTATGTAGAACAGGTGAGAGGGGAAATAAGATGGCTGCAAGGTACCTAAATTCATGGGTTGGGTTGAGTAGGGAATGTGAGATTAAGAATGATTGAAGGGGAAATAATTCGGAACAAAATGGGGGGATTTACGTAAGAGAGAATGAGGAATTTAAGAACAGAGAAAAAAACAAGGAGGTGGGTGAAAGACACTGTAGAGAATATGCCCAACAAAATGAGTAAATTTACTGTAATTTTAGCTGGTTTAGGAAGAAAGTTATGTTAAAGAGGAGTCAAATAAAGTGAAGAGTTTTTAATGTAATGGTAAGCCCACATATTTAGGCAAATCAGAAGAAAAGGTACGTGATTTTGAAAGGACACTATTAAAATGCATGTAACATCAAATTTTCCAACTGAAATAGCAAAAAAAAAAATGTTTTTTGACTACACATTGTGACACCGTATTTGCTCAAAAAAAAAAAAAGCCATGATTTTTTGCCCTACAAACCGTTCATTGAAAAATATTCTGAAACTTTGAACTTTTGAAAATTGAACTGAATAGCTGAAGCCAATTTAAAATGTTGTTAGGAATGCCATAATCTTAAAGTGGGTGTTCCGATTTATGTGTATTGTGTTATCTACTTGATATGATGCTGTACTTGCAATACACCCCATCAATTACCGGGAAACAAACTTGCTGGTTTTGATGGTAGACGCAATGAAGCATGTTGCAAAGCCTATTCAACACTGCTAACATTAGTGGTAACCACTAACCGTTTGTTTTTTTTGTTGATTATCTTGGAATGAATGGATTCGAGGGCTCAGATTTCAGGAGACAATGAGAAAAATACGGCCTTTAATCTGACATCAAAATAGATCTATTTCGGTAAATCAGGTGGGGTCCCAAAGACGATCGGAACACGCCTTTAAGTAGTCATGCAGAGAGAGAAATGTCTATCTGTATTAAAGGTAAGGGCAATGAGTGGAGCTTTCAATGATGTCCAAATATTGAGTCATATGTAGTGTTTTATCTATACGTCAGCCATCAAAACAGATACCTTGCTTGTATTGGTTACAGAAATGGCTTAAAAGGTTAAACAAAAGGTGATTTTGATTATAAATAACAGTTTTTGTACCAAAGAAAATTTCTTAGCTTAATCCTTTCAGATGGAATTTTGTATGGATAGCTGTATACAGGGCGAGTAGGGGAAAAAAAAATGGACCCTGATACATGTGGCACACCATTTTTGATATCTTTAATACAACTACATCCTTACCATATAAAAGTTGTATCAACTGAAAAAGCTATTTATAAGCTGTAGTATGCTGCCAAAAACAGTCCCATCGGGGGTATGGATAGGTCAAGCTTTCATTCTTTTGAATCAAGTATTAGTTCGTGTTGTGTTTTATATATGGATTCAGGCAAAAATGCCGATTCCAAAATAGTCACCAAAGATGACGACTTTTCGGGTATATTGATGTGTTAGCCCAGGAACACTGAATGTCTATTGTTGCAACCTTAATGTCAAATGAAAACCAGAGAAGATGGAACATGGCACATTTTGATCAAGGGGCATTCCTTAATTCTTATTTCAACCCAAGGTTTGCATCTTCGTTTGCATTTACCCTCACTTTGAAATGAACATAAGCCTAAAACAGTTCCACTATTTTTAAGGAGTTTTGCTGGATATGTGCTTGTGTCTCTTGGTTTCTGTCAATGCCTGCTCTATGATGTTGATACTTATATAGAGGTACAACCTAATGTGAAGGCCCTGGGTATATTGCTATGTGCATCACCTCTCAGCAAATGAAGTACATCAGGGATGACGTCCAGTGTTGTTTAAGTTACAGCGAGGTTGATATGAGATCATCACATACCCTTTTCTAGAGGCCAGAGGCAATAATGGAGTAGATAATTTCCTTGTTATTATGTCCAAATGTAGGATAAAAACAGGTTGTAGTGAGGCTGTATTCATTACAGCATGGCAGAGACAGTGCCACTGGAATGGACAGATCATACTTCAAACTGACCTTGCACGATGTATTTTGAAAGTAATCAATATAACAGAAAAAGTCGTACTTCCTTTTTGGTGTGACTATTTGAAATCAGCATGAAAAATGCATTGCAACCAATTTTTGGGGGAAAAGGTGAATCTTGACAAAAAGAAAATTTCTATAAAGGGTTTGAAAGTGACACAAATTTATTATTGAGGATACAAAATTTCTCTCAAATTGCCACTTGATGGTTCTTGTCAGACCTAATGAGAACGTTTTCGGAAGGTGATTATTGGACAAAATACACAGTACAAAAAAAAACTGCAAACCTTTTTTTGAACTTGCCTGCTATTCGTAATCATCCCCATAGAAAACCATGCTTGATTTTCTGTCGTGCACAACAGGAAAGAACACTAAATCATCATTCTTATTCCAAAAGACAGCATATTCAGCTTATGCACTTCAAGGTGTGCTCTAATACATGGTAAGCATTCCCAATATCAAAACCGGGGATTTCAACAAAAACTGGGGGTGCTTCTTGATGGAAATGTCCTGTCTCTTAAAGCCATTTAAAGAGGGTGAATAAAGGTTTGCTAAATGTATTTGCCTGGATTCAAGTGGGGATTTTCAAGCTACAACAGTGAGCCACGCAAGAGAAAGGTGTATAATAAAGGATTTTATCAACGATGTATTGTAATTTTTAACTCTTTGCATGCGGCAGGCGAGTATACCGGCTCACAGATGAATGTTGGTAATTTTTTGTCTTTTTCTTGTTATAAAGTTTTGAAAGTTTTCTTTTTAATGAGATTATTCAGCAATCAGCATTAAAAAGTTTAAATTGAGTCCAAAAAGAAGCCTTAGCTTGTTGTTGTTGGTTGATTGAAAACCACTAAATGCCACACTGACTTACGCATTATAGCTTATTACAGAATTGCCCATCGTCGCAAAGAGTTGAACTGCATTTTTCTTTTTTTCCCCTCAACCAGCAAGCGCATAAGGGGGGGGGGAATTATATAATAAAACAAATAAAAAAACAGAAAAAGAGAGAAGGGGGGGGGGGAAATATTTTTTGAAAATGAAAGAAGGCAAGAATAATAAAGACAAAAAAAAAGAGGAAGGAAAATAAGGGAAGAAAAGAAAGAGAGGAGAGAGGGTAAGACAAAGAAAAAAAGGAGAAAAAGGAAAGGAGAGTAGAATTTATTCTGACCGCCTTTTTTATAAATAAAAAAAGTATGTTTTTTTTTTTTTTTTTGTTTGTGCTTTATAGCATGTTTTATGGTAGAGGGGTCCAGTACTTGGGCTTTGTACTAGAAATATCACCACCCATTTTTTACACATTCATCATTTTTGTTGACACTCTCTGTCGAGATTTACCTATTTAAACCAACCGATTTCACAAAAGACATAATCTGGTAGAAATTTAATGAGTCTTTTGATAGGTGAATTTACAACTTTTGATGTAACACAATTTTCCCATTTTTTTCCATCAAATGTAACTTTTGCAGGAAAAAAGTAAAAATATTGTGTTGTAAAAAATTAATGAAAACAGGGATAGTTGGAAAAGGCTATGACGGGTGACACTTAATATATATTAGCTGATCAAAAAATAACAAAAAGTAATCATATTAGTGCTTAATTTACTTTTGATGGATTATACTAGTCCATCAAAAGAACATTTGCCATTAAAGGAAAAGGGGATTTTAGAGGCTGCAAATTTTGTATTCTTGACCCAATTTGCTTTTTGGAGAATGTCACTCTTGTCCCAGGGTCTTGTTGCCACAAATCTTTCCAACTAAAAACAGCTAAACGTTTTGATGAAATTCCCAATTTGATATGTAAAATCGGGAAGATTTGGACCCCCCTCTCTCTCATCAAACATACCTTTTGCAACCCCCATGCACCCGTTGACTAAAGTACCCATTTTCAGCATGTTTAGCATTTCTCTATCGTCCACATGTTAACATATCTTTTTTTCTAAATGAAATTTGAGCAGCTCAATGATAAACCAAACAGAAAACCCAATTTAGAGGTGTCATCTTGAAAATGACCCAAATTTGCATAGCTCTTATTTACAATTCATCTGGTTTGCATTTTTTGTGCTGTTGGTCAATATTGGGACATATTCATTGCCGGTATACCAATATACACTCAAGGGTGTATCCGCTCAACCATGTTCAATCATTACTTGATTGCCACAATTACAGCAGTGCTGGCAATTTTAAATGCTCGAAAAATGGCCGTCTGTGGTTCGATGAATATTATTTGATGGAATTTTATAATAAAAATAGGGACATGTTACAGTGGCTAGTCAAAGGGCACATCATTTGCTGATCCTCTACACACGACCCTATTTTTGAATATTGGGGAAGATGTTTCTACTTTGTAGCAAAATAATGAACTGCCATGATTTTCAAAATTCTAGGGATTTTTTTAGAATGTTTACATCAAAATAGTATGTAAAACATTTCTTGCATGTCCAAATTGTTTTTAAACAATATGAATTAATGAAATCTTAAATTGCCCAAAATTTCTCCCTTTTTATAAAGTTGTTTTCCTTTGGTTTAAAAATAAATTAAGAATAATGGCAGTGTGGGTATGTGTAGAGTTCACAATCTCTAGTTCACATCTCTACTCCTACTTAAACAAAACAAAAGGTCTCTGTCAAAATTTGCCGATTCCCATAAGCAATTTTCATGTTTGCTCATCATGCTCTGTTTGGAGCATCACATTCCAAATATTTCAGAACTTCCAACAAAACAGGGACACACAACCCCACAGCATGCAGTGCACTACTCAGCAATGCACTATGCTATGACGATGATGTCATGAGAAGAGCATTGCAGAGTCCCGAACTCGGCGGTTTCAATCATTCTATGCACAGGATGCAGTGAATTTCACAGTAACTGACAGTCGTTTGTAGTGTATTATGTCAAGACCTCAAAGAAGTCTTAAAGATTTGTACTAATTGTTCATTTTTTTTAATAGGATGCGTTCAAATGGCGGGCCCAGGGGTGGCACCACTTTGCTGAGTAACTTTCCCTTCCCTTAACTATTTATTCCCTGAAAAATGTGTTGTTTATTTCCCACTTGGAAGACCAAATTCTTAACAAACAACATTTGTAATTATTTTAGCTCCATTTTTTACTGTGTAAATTAATCTAGAAATACAAAATTTATTTTGACCAAAAATAATATTGGTCGTTTGATATCGGTTACCCTCTTTTTTCTTTTTTTTTTACAATCTCAAACTCCTGTTTTGTTTCCCACTCAATTTAAAATTTGTTTTTAATTTAAAAAAAATGTTTTAATAACTTACGTGGGCCAGTCAAATTCTACTTAAATTTGACGTAATATGACGCATCAGATAAATCTCCTTCCAAAGTATCACAGATCATAGTACCACTTGCTAAAAATATCCAACACCTTGCCATGTTCTTGACCTTCAGCTTGACAGCCGTCTTTGCTTTCTACTTCAATGATTTTCTTGGAATCCTCGAAACACGTATACACATCTCCAGTGCCGTATATCGAGGGTTTAGTGCAAGAAGGCCCCATCTGCAATAGCTGCCATTTGTCAGTTGTGTTGTTATTAAAGGGATTAGCAGCGATTTGCAAATCCGAAACATCGAACAAATCATCAAAATTCATATTTTTATAATTTTGTTACTGGCATGGATATGCGAACATAACCTGCAAGTGGTTGGCTTGAAATCCGTGCATTAAAGACAAGGCAGTACTTTTTATCTGGTTCTGTAATTTCAAAATTTCAAAATTATGACTTGAGATGAAAAAGCCTTTCCCAGTGAATATCACACATTTTCAGCGAGATATTGTGCACCATGATCAATACAGTTTGACCTCAAACACAAATATTATCGATCTTTGTTTATTCTGTACTGGTGTAAACCACAAACAGCTGTTTAGTGCAGATTTTGAGACGCCACCACTGTATGTCTATTTGCGAGATACGGTGTGACAAATTTCCTCAAATAGTTTATTTTTTTCACTATTTGGTGGTTTGTTTCTACATTAAACCAGTTATATGGAATTGTACACACTTATCCCTGATTTATAAGTTAAAAACATGCATTTCTACATTTTTCGATTCTCTCGCATTATCGCTGCTAATCCCTTTAAGTGTTATACCTGCCAAATCTAACACCTGGCAGCTATTGCAGATGGAGCCTTCTTGCACTAAACCCTCGATATGCTTCACATAGTTGATGGTTGCTTATTTCTATTCACACTGGGAGCGTATTTATAACAGTAGCATGATGAAAAAATGAATATTGGTTAAGGCTATGATTTCATACAAACAACATGATATGCATGTCATGTAAAAATTATTTTATTGGATATGTTGTCTTGAGGGAGATAAAGAAGAAAGTGACACTATATTCATATACAGTGTGTCCCAATAAAAAGGCAACACTTGGTGTCAGCTGCCATAAGTTTGAACAAAAGCATATATGAGTACTTGTTCTTTGTTGTAAGGTAAGATATGATTGTTAGCTCATGCCCCTGAAATGTTCATAAAGATAGTCAATTTTTTAACTCGCTGCACAATTCTGTATAAGTTATATTGGATAAGCCAGTAGGCATTTGAGATGGCTTTCCAAATATTTGTAGGTCATTTGGGATGTCATCTAAAAACGAACAACAAAGGCAATGTCTTCTTTGGACTCAATTAAAAATGCATTTTTTCATGCTGATTCTGCATTTGCTCATGAAAATAAATAATTTGAAAATGTTACACTCGCCTGCCGCACCATAAATCAAGTAACCCGCAAGACCCATTTGATCAAATCAAGGCGCTAGTAACTACAAATATATGGCACTTGACTATGTGTGTGCAGAAGAACCAATATGAATCCAAGCTGCCCAACCACCATTTACCACCTTTGCCATTGAGTTCATACAAGTGCTTCCCGTCTGATTTTAGATGATTTTTTTATGATTTAGGAAATCCATGATTAGGGCCTGTTGTAACTGTGTATAACAGTCAAAGTTGGATGGTGAAACTTTTTCCAGTACTAAAAATCCAAAAAAAAACCAACACCATACAACTTGCCATTGAGTGCCCAAGTGATGCCCATCTGATTTAGATGATTTTTGGGGCGCCAGTATAGCTGGAGAAGACCACTTAGCAATCCGAGGTGTGTGTGTGGGTAGTGTGGATGTGTGTGTGTGTCCTAAATGTGTTTTTAAAAAAATGACCTCAATTGAAAAGTTAAGTTCAATTTGAACTAACTTGGTGTCATAGGTGCACCATGGGATGCCCTCATATGTGAATGCGTGGTCTCAAGGTTATGTGCTGAGGGCAAAGGTCGTGAGGTCAAGTGAAAAAATAGGCTAAAAATTGTTAAAAATGACCTCAATGAAAAGTTTAAGTGACAATTGCCGAACCAAACTTGTGTCTAGGTGACCCAGGGATCCCAATATGTTTGATGAGGTGGCAAAGGTCAGTGCCACGGTCAAAGATCATTGGAGCAGCCCACAGCATGATATTCTTTATAATATAGGAGGCGCGAAGCGAGAACCGCGAAATTCTATTTTTTTTGATATTAGGGAAATCACTGTAGGGCCTGTTACTAATGTTTATAGACAAGTCAAAAGTTGGATGGGTGAAACTTTTTCCTCTTACTAAAAAACTTGCTGTCTGCCTCCTATTCCATCAGATAGCTGTCTCACATACTTCAAAGCCCATTCTCATTGTTAAAACACAAACCTCTTTCAGAGTGCAGCAGTTGGGGTTAGCTACAGTTTCTGTTCAGTCTAAAATGTGACTGTCACATCCCGAATAGACACAGCAATATTCCTTCCATTGTTGCATCTTATTAGCCCACTTCCTGCACTCAAACCAGCCACAAACACACTGAAAAGGCATACTGCATACACATGAGAAAGTTCTAAAAATATGCCATGCAGAATAGAAAGCAGCAATCCTACTGTAATAGAAGCTCGGCTCTTGGGCCGCACTGCAGACATCCTGAATCCTTAAGTGATGATGGTATCCTACACGGGGTGTGTTGCCTTTTGATCGGTTGGTTATAAACATCGTTTAATGAGCTTCGGTATTCATTAAGCTGTAAATAAGCTGTATCAATCTTAAAACCATACCTGGTGATGCTTTGTTCAAATTTAAGCCATAGCACAACTGCGATTGTATGATTGAGTATATGAAAACCGACCCAAAATTAGAATAGTAGTGTTAAAATAAACACTCCATTTTTAAAGTGGGATGAAAGGTGATCATGCAGCTTCGCCATATTACTAGGGCTTTCCACTTATTATTCCCCCTCCACATAGTCCCCCCCCCCCCCCGTTCAAAATGATATGAATAATATTAAAGTAAATAAAAAAAGTCAAAATTTAGCTTTGCAGTTAGCAAAATTTCTGCTGAGAACCCTGAAATATCCAGGTTAACTTAATATATCTGGCACTGGGTTATCAATAATTCAAGGATTGCTTAACTCTCGTAAGATTTGTCTGTCATTTGAAAGCGTTGTAAGGATTGCACATGGGGTTTGTTCTAAAAGATTGAGCCGTCTATGCATGTTTGAGAGTACTTCTACTCGCGTATATGCATAAAGGTCATAGGCCTGTCGGAAGTTGTGACCGCCAGACAGCGCGGTGATCCTTAGAGTTGCTCAAGTAGACTAGATACTAAAGAGGGACGATGCGATTGCGACCTCTTTTATCGAAATTCGCCCGAGCTAGATTCTGTTTTATCTTTTTAAC
Source organism: Ophioderma brevispina (assembly GCA_023653785.1). Classification (NCBI taxonomy): domain Eukaryota; kingdom Metazoa; phylum Echinodermata; class Ophiuroidea; order Amphilepidida; family Ophiodermatidae; genus Ophioderma; species Ophioderma brevispina. Next base: position 35,751 of record JAMKCH010028316.1, read on the forward strand.
CTGTCAGCATGATGGATTTGAGAATTGACAATTGTGAACCTACAGTGTTAAGATTGTAAAAGAAATTTGGGTGTGTGACACATTGAAGTACCTGTACCTGGATGGAGGCACGGGGTAAATTGTATCCCCAACTTGTTTGTGAAAATTGGACCTAGTACGTAGAAAGCTGGGGCAGGGACAACATTTGACAGGAGCAGTGATTCGCACTTTAGAACCCAGTGATTTGCCCCTTTTTTGCACATGAACTCTGCTTCAAATAAATTTAACCTTTATATTCAGGGTAATGTAAGTACAAACATTTTGTGGGCTAAAAATGTTATGGAGGCAAAATACTGTCTGTTCAATTATACTTAGATGTCAGGTTTTAATTAATTATTTCCAAAACATATTACGTTTTCGAAAGAAATCAAGAAAAGACGTTGTTGGGTAGTTTGGACTAAGACGTTTTTACCTGACAAAAGAATGAGAATTTTAAACCTTCAAGTTAGTGAAATTGGGGAGTTCACCATCGTTTTGAAAATGCGCTAATAAAGGTTGTACATTATAATTACGTTTGTGGAAGGTTCCATTGACTCCAATTAGTAGGTAGTAAAAGTTGTCGTGTGTGGGGAGGAGAGATTCACGATCAATAGGCTATTGTCCGCCAATGAATAAAGCCAACGGTGTTCAAAGACCAATACGAACCCGTGTTATTGCCAGCGAATTTTGCATACCAAACGGATATCCAGGTTCCACAACAGGATATTTGAATGGGTGGATTACAGGAGGCTATGTGATTATTGCGTAACAAAGAATACAACAGGGGGGGGACCTCTATTAATTGTACGGAACAGGCTTTGAAGCGCCCCTATTCATGAATGGGTCTGCCAAAAGTGTTCAGGGTTACAAGTCATAGGCATTGGACCCAGTTGCTTGTGTGTCAATAAAAATCAGTGTTGTAAATGAAAAAATTCCAAAGAAAATGTTCACGTTGGAGCCCAATGATCTGGTTGGGTCCAATGAGGGGAAGAAAACAACTTTGCTTCGGGATTTTTCCCAAACCGTATATTTTGGAAATAATTAATAAAAAAGGATCGTCAAGTTAATGAAACAGACCATAGTCCAAATTGTGTGTGTCCGTATGTTATGTATGTCCGTATGTCCGTCCGTAGGTGCGGTTTAACATTTTTTAAATGCTTGTAGGCTAAACGAATACTCCGATTTAATTTCAAAATTGATAGATGAAAGTGCGGTGCCGCAATATATGTGTAGATTTTGGCTGCATTATTTGCATATTATGTATTTTAATTAGCGTAATTCATATTTTCAGACTTCGGTTAAACCTTTTTTGAAATGATTGCGGGCTAACCGCTAAGCCCGATTTACTTCATATTGATTGGTGGATAGAGCGTGAGGGGCCTCATTTATGTGTGCTTTGGTGCATTATTGCATATTCATGAATATAATTAGTATATTGGGGGTCTCAAAATGATACCCTTCAAGCACGGATTGTGTGCAAGTTATATGGAGTTCCGTATAAGGGCTACTATGATGTACTTGGTGGAAGGAAGCGGGATAAAAGAGTTCCAGCCCTGATCGTGTTGGGATATCTTGGGAAAAAGTGACATATGCAAACTAAACTTTAAAATTAATATGCAAAAATCAGCGTATCGCTATATTTTTTGAAACGGTACATCGGATGAGCAAAATTCCTTCACTGCACGAAAACCCAATATGGTGCGCATCTTCTTGCCATTTGAAAGTCCAGGATACCTGGGTTAGGATGCAAAATGAGCTATATAACTATGCCTAATTGCTGAATCGCTCTAAAGGCTACATCGGATATGCGAAAATACTTTGCTACATGCAAAACGACTATACATACATCTTGTGTGTGAATCATATGGCGGGGGCAGGGTGGGGTGGCGGTTGAGGAGGGTGGGAGGGTGGGGTGTTGAAGAGGCAGGAGGGGAGGGATGGGGAGGAGGGCAGGGGGGGGTTGGGAGGGGGCAGGGTACCCAGGGGGAAGGGTAGGTGTTAGTGGCGAGGTGGGGGCGTCGTGGAGGGGTGGGTGGGGTGAGTCTTGGAGGGGTCGGGGTGGGGTGCCATCTGGGTGGGGTCGTAAGGATTGGGGCAGGATGCCCCTGGTGTTGGGGTAGGGCATCGAGGGAGGTGGGTTGCGTCGGGGAGGGGCGGGGTTCTGGTGACCTTGGGGACCTCATGTGACATTGGTGACTTCTTTGAAATAATGTGACCTTGGTGATTTCTTGGACATGGACATTGGTGACCTCATGTGTGACTTCATGTGGCATTGGGAGTCATGTGGCCAAACTGGTGACTTGGTGACCTGTGGACCTTTGTGGGTTGAACTTGTAACTTGGTGATTGTGACTTGGTGACCTTATGGGACCTTTGTGACCCATGGGACCTTGGGGATCCCCATGTGACCTGGTGACCCCATGTTACCTTGATGACCCATGGGACCTGGTGACCATTGACCTGGTGACCCCATGTGACCTGTGACCGTGGTGATTCCCAACGTGACCTTGGTGACCCCTGGACCTTGGTGACCCATGTGACCTTGGTGCTGGGTGACATGGTGACTGTGTGACTTGGTGATGTGACCTGGACCCATGACCCTTTGTTAACACTGTGACCTGAGTAGTTACCCCATGTGACTTGGTGAAACTCATGTTGACATGATGACATCATGGACCTGTGACATTGGTGACCTCCATGTAACTTTGGCCCATTCACAAATAGGCTGCGGGGCGGGGTTGAGTGGGTAGAGTAGGGTGGGAAGCGAGGGCGGTGGGTTGTGGGGAGGGTGCGTCGGGGGTCAGGGGTTGCGTCGGGGGGCAGGGTGCGTCGCGGGGGGCAGGGGTGGTGCATCGGGGTGGGGTGGAGTGACTCATGTGACCTTGGGGACCTTTGTTGACCCCATGGACTTTGTAACATTTCTCTCCAGGCAGTGTTTCTTTCTAATCATTTGCCAACTCAAAGCAAGTGATCACGCAACAGGCGACTGTGGTTCGAGAACCGTCTTGTTCTGGTAGATATTAAAATTAATTTAGCTCTGATCTGGCCTTGCTCACCAATATTCCAAAGGACGGGGCAAAACGGAAGTGTTCGACACAGGTGAGATGTTATAAAGGGTATCACCATTGCAGAGGTTGGTTATATAGTAGGGCACGTTTCGGTCATTTTAAAACACCATTTAAATGATGACTGTCCACACTGATCCAATTTTTGACTGAAAAAAAGAAAAAGGTGGAAAAACCATTGTTCTTGACAATGAATCCGAAAGGCTCCACGTTTTTACAACTGTTATTTATCCATCTTTTAGGTCAATTAAATTGGTGATTGTAGTGGCATGTCATTATTATTAGTATAAGGAAGATTCTATGGTACTTTCACTCACCATAGCCTCTTGTTTTCTTGCAATTGCAGTTTTAGCTCAAAATTCCCTGTGAGGGAGATACAAAATGCTGCCGCATGCTAGCATGTGAAATAAACTAAGCTAAATTAATGTCTCCTATGAGAAATGTTAAAAGTTTTAAATCGGTTTTGTCCCTGATAACGGGGGTGGCCAGATAAACCTCACACTCAGCAATACTGAGGTGGGATTTAGTTAGATGATAATTGAGCGGGATGCCCTTCTTGACGTCAATCACAGTTTCGGCGTGGGGCCTACCCTTTGCGGCAACAACGCCTAATATAGGCAGATGTGCGGATGGCCGCAATTAGCTCTCCAGAGATGATGCCCTTGAGGTAGATCGTAGTTTTCATTCTACCCGGGTAACAAGCTACCCTCCTCATCAGTTTCCTTACTAGAAACCCAATGGGTTGTGACAGTTTAGATGCCGACAAACTCGGCCCTGGGACAGGTAGGAATGGTTACCAGGATACAAGTAGCAACCTCAAAGGAAACCTGACCTGACAAATTGCAGGAATTCCAGAATCCAGAAATTGCAGTTGTAATTGGAATAAAATTCCAGCTACCAGAAATTCATTATGCACAAATATGGGTAATGATTATTTTGCATACCGGCTGACTATATCAAAAAGATCGGGATCATCTCAAACTTTGGAATTGCGCAGTACAATAAAAAATGTCTTTCCAATTCTTATAGTCTAGTGCCTAAACCCAGATTTCTGGTTATACCGGAAGTATCTCCACACCATGTTTTTGATGGTTTCTATTTTTTAAGGACTACTGATCAAGATCGGGTTGATGGAGCCACTGCAGCATGCTTGAGCATTTGATATATCCAAGATGGCCGCCGAAATGGCCGCCAGGACATATAGAAGGCCATTTCTCAGATTCCGGGCTACTATAAGGTCCGTCTGGGTGGCTTTGGCTAGGTTTAGGGTATCAAGTAAGTAAGTTATGGGTTCATTATCAAACATCTGAAATCTTTGTTTACTTGACATCCAGATGGTGCCAAGATGCTCACTACAACATACAAAAAGTGTATATCTCCACTGGGAACAGTTCATGAGGATTTTTTTGTGTTTGAGTAGGTTTGGAGCAAAGAATTTTTATAATCTTAGCTGCATGAAACACTTCCGTTATATAGAAATGAACAAAGGTTGATGAAATATTTTAATAAATCAAACATACTATCGATCAGACTACTATAATAAGTATAAATGGGATTAGAGGCACGTTGTCACTTAGACTTGTACAGTAAAAAATGGCCATAAGTATACATGTTCAAAAGCTGTGTTTCTCAATGTGAAATTCCAAACCCGACTATCTGTGTGCGTACTGATGAGCAAGGAAGACGCATTTACCTTACCGTTTAGTCAAGTGTGCGAGTCGGAGTTTCAGTGAGTGGGAATCGACTAAAGTGAATAATGCTAAACTCAATTAAATGCCTTAAACTACTATGTGTGGAATACGAAACTTAATGATAAACACCGATGTCACTTCGTTCTTCTTCAGGCAGGCCAGTCATTCCATCTATTTGGTATTTTCCTATCTATTAAATACCACTCACAAAAAGAGTTCACAGCAAGCTGGGCCAAGAACATCTGCATTTTTGCTGTGGACAAACGGAGGGCGGTTCGCAGTACATACACATGAATCAGTTTATGTAATTATGCGAGGTGTGGTAGAACACTCACGTGGGAACTGTCATGGGGTAAGGGTCTTGTTTGGTTAGTGTTGAGCCATCAAGGTTGCCATAGATCCATACCAAGATGGAGGGGGTCTCATCTAATGATGCATTTCTAAAAATCCATTCACTACAAAGGGGCATGTGGACATCTCGGTGGAATGCTCTGTAGTGGTGGCAGGGCCTTACCCCTGGTGATGTTAATACTTGTCTTTTTGCCCTTTGAAAGCATCGGACATTGGCCCTTTGCTTGTACAATAGCACGCGTTCAAACAAATGCTGCTAGAATCTGTACTGGTCATCAACCTGGGCAACACAATAGTGCAAGCATATCAAGTTAAAGCCTTTCAAAGCCAATTTTACTACATTTGCTCTGCCCAATCCCACACGTTGGGTATGGTATCGCAACACAGACAAGGCATGAGCTTTGTGAGCAGTGTGGCGCTATCTATGCATGCTCTGGAAGTGCTCCAAGGTTCTTTCATGGAGGGCTGGGAGCTGGTATTGGCCAATCAAGAGTTGACAAAGTGAATTTACGGAGAATGCACAAGTACAATAGAGATGAAAACACCATTGTGTTCATCACAGATACTTTGATGCACTGGATCACCTAATTGGCAACAGTTGAGACTTTTGTGGGGGGGGTGGGAAAATTAACATCAGCCTCTAATGATTGTTTTGTGATCAGTTCCACGTATCAACAAGCCCCATATGTATTCATTGGGATGGGATCATGCTGGTTCCCGTCCTACAATCTGTGGTAAAGTTTGGTATGGAGGATTGTAGGCTCCTCAATTAAAAATGATTAGCAGCGATTTGCTAATCCCGAAACATCGAAAAAAATCACAAAATTCATATTTTATATTTTTGTGAATGCCATGGATAGGCGAATATAACCTGCGAGTGGTTGGCTTGAAATGCATGTATTAAAGACAAGGCAGTACTTTTTATCCGATTCTGTAATTTCTATACGTGCGTATCAAAATTCAGATTTGAGATCAAACAAGCCTTAATATCACAGATTTTCAGCGTGAAAATGTGCACCATGATCAATACAGTTTGACCTCAAACATATTACATAAACATTAATTGATCTTTGTTTATTTTGTACTGGTGTAAACCACAGTCAGCTGTTTAGTGTAGATTTTGAGACGCTGTCGCTGTATGTCTATTTGCAGGAGACTGTAAGACAAATTTCCTCAAATAAATATTTTTTTCACTATTTGGTGGTTTGTTTCTACTTTAAAGCAGTTATATGGAATTGTACACACTTATCCCTGATTTATAAGTTAAAAATGCATTTCCACTTTTTTCTATTCTCTCACATTATCGCTGCTAATCCCTTTAATTTAACAGCTGTTGACAAATCAGATCGATAATCTGAACTTTATTCCAAGTAACATTAAAGGTCGATCTGCTCAGGTGGCAGAGGGGTATTTGACTGAGTTGGTGACGCCTGCTTGCTTGCTTGCTAGCCAGCACGACCACTTCTAGTACCATCCCTTATGCTGTGATTATAGAGCCCCAGTCGAATGTAAGATACACGTCTGCTGCTTGACTCAATTTGCCCATGATCTATTTCAGGAGGCATCGACAAAGTCCTGTACAGTCCCTTTAATTTGGCCTTTGATGTTATCATGCCCCAACAATTAAGTCGTAGCTGCTGCCCATCAGGGGATCAGTTGCATCAAAGAAATGTGATGACACTGATGTTTTCATCTTGCTAAATTGTACTTTCTCGATACATTCTCGGTAAGCTCACTTCCCATCTCTTGATGCAGGGTACCAGCTCCCAGCATACCATGATAGCCATTGGAGCAACTGCCAAGTAGCATGCAGAGATAGTGCCACAAATGCTCGCAGCTCTTGCTTTGTCCGGTTGCAATACCATAGCTCACATGTGGGGGATTGACAAAGCAAAGGTAGTGAAAGTGCTTTTGAAAGGTTTAAACTTGATAAGCTTGGCACAGAATCTTTAACGAATGAGTTGAAGCACATGTGACGTTTGATATGATACATGGTTGGCAAAAGTGGCAACAAGACATCAAAGCTAAAGCGTTTGCCTCCAACTACAGAACCATACACAGAGAATATCAAGCGTGTCCATTTGTATAAAGTATGATTTTGGAAGGCAACATTAGATGAGAACCCACCCCTCTTAGATCCATGCACCTATGGATGGCTCAAAGACGAACCAAATAAGTCCAGTACGCCTGTGACAGTACCAATCGATGTTCCACCAGAACCTCCTGAAGTACATAAACTGATTCACTGTTGATGTACAGCTGATCCTCCGTGTTCTACAGCAAAATACAGATGTTCTTCAGCCCAGCTAGCTTGCACTATTTTTGTGAGTGTAATAGATAGGCAAATGCCAAAATAGATGGACAAACTGGGAGGCTGAAGAAAGTGGTAGAGAGGGTAAAGAGGAAGACCCTGGAGAATAAGCGAGAATTGTGGTTTAACATTTAATATTGAGTATTCAGCCATAGATTTTAAGATATTTCATATTGAGGTTTTGGCATTATTCACTTAAGAACTTATTCACTTAAAAACCATATAAAGCCACATTCCCAATGTGACTTGAAACTCTGGCCTTTACACAATTGACTATAACAGGTAAAGGTGAATCGTCTTCCTTGCTCCTTCAATTGCACACTCAAATGAGTCAAAAATCGGTTTAAATTTACAGTGAGAACACTGCTAGTGAACATGTTCACTCATTGGCCACTGTACAAGTCCTACGGACAATTACCTGATCTTCATATTATATGGTATTCTAGTAGTGTGATCGGCGGCCATGTTGGATTAAGACATTTCAGCAACCGTTTTTTTTTTAATTTCCATATACAGAAGGGTTTAATGACGGGTTTCTTTGTTCCTCAAAACCTACTCAAAACCACAAAAACCAGTCTCACAGATGCTACAGAAGCTGCAATATACCTGTTTGTATGTTGTGGTGGGGCATTGTGTCGGCCATATTGGCGGCCATCTTGGATTTCAATGTAAAGAAGGATTTGAGATGTTAGATAATGACGGCAAATACTTCCTTGACGCCTAAACCCTAGCCAAAGCCACCAAAACCGGCTTTATAGTAGCCCAGGGAGCTGAGATATGGCCCTCTGTATGTCGTGGCGGCCATCTTGGATATTTCAAAATGCTCAAGGGTGCTGCAGTGGCATCATGCAGATCCTGAATCAGTAGGTCTGGAAGAGATAGAAACCATCAAAAAACATTGTGTGGACGATACATCCAGGTTCTGTGGTTGGGCACCAGACTATAGTCTGTCTTTAAGACAAGTTTTATGCTTACTTACTTGCCATCGGTAAGTTAATGCCTCACTTAATGACCATGTTGTAGGTGGGACGAGTGTGTAAGAAAATAGAGAGCAGACTTGATTATCCCACTCCAATAATACAATACCCATTAGATAATCCTGAAAAGCTCACAAAAGGAAATATGGCCAGAAACCTCCCCAATATATACATGTCCTTAAAACAATATTGGTTTGTTTCGTGAATTTGTTGGACACTTAATTGTTTTGCATGTGTGCGTGTATGTGTGAGTGCACATGTGTCTTTACTTTGATATACTTGGGTGCATTTGTTGTGTCTGTGCAAACTTGTGTGTCTTTTAGGTTATTCTGATGTGTCTATATCACAGAAGAAAGGTCTTTCACAGGGCAGAAGGGTATGGATGGCATTTCAGTAATTTTACAAAAGTCACAAGCAGAAAGACAGAAGCAGTTTGTAAAAGACACACAAAGTGCATACTGTACAGGTACATAATGACATGTTTGTGAAAGTCACAAGCAAAAAGACACAAGTTTACCTCCATGTGTGGGTGTGCCTGTGTGCACATGTTTGTTTTGCTTTGTTTTGGAACTGCAAAAGAGATTTTAAATTTAGTGCTTATCGAAAAATCAGGTTGATAGATCATTTCTTTTCTTTTCTTTTTTTTTGACTAAAAAGCTACTTTTGGATAAAGAGAAGGAAAACAAGTAGGATTGTTTGGGAAAATCATGCACAAAAAGTAAGAACTCTCAGTTGGCCCATATTCATAAGGTTTATGAAATCACCATGTTGGCCTAGTTCTGAAATTGATTAGTCAGACGATCACCTTAAGGAAGCCTTTGAACATAGAGACAAAAAATGAATTGGTTCACTGTAACTAATTGCATTGAATTCCTTTGAAAGGTAAAACCCTTTGGGAACAGTAGATAGAGTATAAAATACCTACAACATCCCCTCCATCCTTGATTAGCC
>JAMKCH010028317.1:0-80381 GCA_023653785.1 Ophioderma brevispina
CTATAAATGCTTGAATTAGCCTTGAGTTTTTCCCGTCATTATTTATTCCAGTGGTATTCTGGGATAACTGCAGTAGTTAAACAATAAGACATGTCGTCCTGCATACACTTTGGGCACCAAAATGGGAGAATTTGTGAATAAAATAGCTTGAAATTGCTACACATTTAGTCAATCTGGCTATATTTTCACTAATATAAGCCTATATAAGCTATGAGTGGTAATCGCAGTAATCGGGGAGAGGGATCGGAACATCGGATACATTTAAATGACAAAAATGTTGTCTGCTTAGATTGTTGTCACCAAATATTTAATTAGTCTAAATAAACTAAAAAAAAAAGCTACATCTATACATTTGTAGTCAAATTTGAAATATTTTCACTAATATATGCCTATATTAGCTATGAGTGGTATCGCAAGTAATCGGTGAGATGGGTCAAACCACCCGATATCATTAAAATACGACAAAAATGTCGTCTGCTTAAATTTTTGGCGCCAAAATATGTGAATTTCGGATAAATGAGCTAAAATAGGCTACATGTAACAAAATTTCGTCAGATTTGGCTCTATTTTCACTATAATATGCCTATTAAGATATGAGTTGGTCATCGCAGTATCGGTGAGATGGGCTGAACAAACTGAAATCAATTTAACGACCAAATGTTGTCCGCTGATAGTTTTGGCGCCAAAATTGTGAATTAGGATAAATGAGCTAAAATAGGCTACATGATGTAACAAAATATAGTCGAGTTTGGCTCTAATTTTCACTATAAATGCCTATATAAGCTATTGAGTGGTATCAGCAGTAATCGGTGTAGCATGGGCCGAACAAACCCGAAATCATTTTAACGACAAAAATGTAGTCCTTGCTTAATTTTTGCCCAAATTGTGAAATTAGGATAAATGAGCTAAAATGTGCTTACAAGTGTAACAAATTTAGTCAAATTTGGCGCTATTTTCACTATAGATCCTATATAAGCTATGAGTTGTATCGCATGTAATGGTGAATGGGCTGAAAAACCGCAAATCAAAGTTAACGACAATGTGTCGTCCGCTTAGATGTTTTGGGCCCAAAATAGTGAAATTTGTTCTAAGTGAGATAAAAAAAATAACCATGCTACGTGTTTGCACTTAAAGACACAGCAGTGATTTGCTAAATCGCAACTCGAAAAAATCATCAAAAATCGACTTTTTAAGGCATGTACGTAACAATACGGTAGCCTAAATACCCTCAAATGATAAGACCAGAGCAACCTGATAAGGACAGAATCACAAATTTTAGTCATTACTGTCTCTCGGACACTTATTACTACAACCACTATTGAATGGAGAATCGTATCTTGGAACATGGCCGTTTTCTTCCTTTTCTTTCAATTCTACAGCTGGAAAAGGTAACTTATGAGACTTCTACAGCCTTTCCTTCACTCTGAAGCTATTCCTGCAAATTTCAAATATTTTTAAATCACTGATAGGTCCTTTACTTTGGTGATATTTTCACTAATTATACGGCTATAACCTCCTATTTAGCAGGACTGGTAGTCGGATATATCTTTTTGATAATGCCCTGTGGTTATACTGATATTTACGTGTGTTTGAAATTGCTAGCCTTGCTAGGGAAATTGTACCTGGTTCAACCGCAATGGTGTAACGATAACCCCGACCCTACATGCTCCGGCCGGGGAGCTACCGGGGATGTTGTGGGCTCTATCGCCTCAGTATCACTCCTCGGGTGCGGTCGTGGTACCTATACTATTACTATTGCTTCACGCAGGCACAGAAACACCGGGTTTTGCTTAATTTGGATGAATTACTTACTCAGTGAATGTGTATAGTGAAGTATAATGGCGAATCTGGTTTCCGGTTTTGATATATACTTAATGGTCAATTTTGTTTTATTTAAACAAATGAATTAAGTACTCTTTCGTGTACGCTCGCTTCGCTGAGTAATGGTGGCTGTGAAAAAAATCAACCGGATGTTCAGAGTTGGCATTTCTTTGAATAAAAAATCGATAACTAATAATCAGCCGTCCCTAATTTACATGAAAAACAACTTACGAATTTCCAACAAGAGGGGTGATTTGCATGTAAATAAAACAACCTTTTCAAACAGCCGTGCCCCACTCCCCCCCCCTTATTTCCAATCTACATGTACACGGTCTTGCAAATACCTCAAAAATAAAACTATATTTGACCAGCCTATAAGTTTAAGATATTCAAATTGGGCTGATTTTTGTTTTCATTACAACATTTTTTTTATTAAACTCTGTCCACAAAAAGCAAAATGTTATCTTTTGGTTCGCAAGAAGTAAACAATGTCAATTAAAAAGTAGGCAGTGACAATAAACAGTGGGCCTATAGCAGGGAAGCCCCTCTACAGGAACTTTAAGTGGCCAGGAATTAAAGGATTATGATGTATTCATCTCACACAGATTCTACATATGGACTTGGATTGAGTATGACATCATATCTGTTATTCTGCTATACCAGCATTATTGATGGATAATTTGACACAATGCTATATGGGATATTGGATTTTGATTTCTCATGTCACAAAATAGGTGATAAGCTATGAGATTAGATATTTAATCGATTTCACAATATCCCATAACACAATAGATGAGGAATTAAGACTGCATGTACAGCCATGATGTTAAACTATTTCCCCTTCCCAGCAGTATAATTTAGGATAATCTGACTAATTCTTATGGAATATTGGATTTGTGACCTTGATTCTCCACATTTCTTCATCTTAGTCAACAATGCAAGTTGAAACCATCTCGCAAAAAAGTTAACATTCGGGAATGGGGTCCGATACAAACAACAACAACTTATAGCCTTCTTCAGTAACACACTAAAAGTCTCTGTTATAAACCATCCCCAGATGCCTTCAAGTTTTCAATATTTTTTTATTCACCACCTTAGCAAGTCTGTATATGTACGTGTCATTGCTCTACTTCAATTTCATTCAAATAACTTGCCTCAGAATTCATCCAAAAATCCATCCCTTTCCTCCACCAAACCCAACACAAGCTTTCTGCCTCGGGACAGACTTCAACACATAGCGCGCCAAATACCGCTCCGCTACCCATAAGCGTTGACAGAAGTTCAATTCCACTCACAATACAAAGGCAGTACCTACCCCCAATAGTGCACACTTACTGTCTGTTAGGCATACACATTTTTGGACCAATAGACCAGTAGACCAATTTTGACCATCGTCTACCGAAGGCAGCACCTACACCCAATATGTGCAACTAGTATTCTGTCTACACATTTTTGGACCAGTAGACAAGTAGACAAATTTTAACCTGTATACAGAAGGGGGGTGGTGGTTACCCCCCGACACCCTTCAGGTTTTCCCCGCCTAGCTACCCCCCCTCATTTTTGTTGCCCAAAATATTAATGCAATTCGTCAATGACATTTTCCGTAAGATACAGGGTGATCCCAAGTTGACTAGGGCGGAACCGCCCCCTGGAAAGATATGTACCCAACATGCTAGTACCCCACCGGAACATCTCAAACACTTGATTTGGTACCGATAGCTAGTATGGTCCTCCTCGTCCATTGTTAAGATGAGTACCAACATACTTAGAATTACGTCCGAATTACGTCATAAAGTTCGCAGGTTAGCAAAACCCTCATGTACATAGTACACAGTGCTAGAATAGGAGAAAATTAATGATCGATTGTCATGCGGTATTCGGCCCTACTTGATGGGAAGTGACTAGTTATATATTCAGAGCATTTAGTGCTATAATAATGTGTTTGAGTTAGTATATAAAATTGCAAAATATCAATTTCCACACTTATATCCAGTATTTTCCACATCTCCCAACTTATGACGTCATAGTGACGCATAACGGAACATTGATACGTATTTTTATACCACTGGAAATAAGAAACTCTAGCTAATCATGTGGTACCAATTTATAAGGAATCAATGTTCAGTGACGAAAATCACAGGGGTGTGGGTAACGACCCTTCCCCCTAACCCCCCTTCGGGAGTTTCTTACAAAAAGTGGCTCAGTAGACGAGGGTGAAATACAGACTCACGTCTGATAATGATAGGGTCTCCACCGGGTCACGGAAGTGCTCCAAATGCCCCATATATAATACTACAAATATGTGTCTCCCTTAACACCATCCAATGTCCTTTTCGGAAAATGATACAAACCTGACGATCACAGAAAAAGAGGTAGCTGTTATGTTCTGTTGAAATAGGGGACAATTTCTCCCATAATAAAACAAAGGCGGGGTTCCGCTCAGTTGATTTTTTAAAAGTGGAAAAATGGCTTAGGACTTTAGGGATATAGATGAGGTGAAATCAAGTATTACAAAACCACAAGTTAGACCTGGTCTTCTGACACGTTAAGTGGCGATAAATATGCCCATACAACTAAAAATCCAATATAGCCTTATCGTAATGATTGGGCGCGAATTGTTACAGAGCATACTATCAGGCCTCAGGCTTTTCATTACCCGATGTCACGTTATCTATGTACAGAGTGCCCAAAATAAATGAATCCTTGATTTGTTCTATAATTCAAAAATGTCTAATTTTTGTCTGATACAGTCCACTGGTTTGGAAAACAAGGCTATTTGAACCCTCCCTCAAAGTACCCCATTCCAAGTTTGCCCAGCTCGTTGAAGCAGATTCACCTGAAAATGTTGCATTCAAGTCTTTCAACTTCCCGGTTGTTGATTTCATAAATAAATTACTAAAATATTGTCGCGTGTTGATGTATCCACGGTCTTTAATCGTCTTTCACCTCATAATAATATTTAAGAATAGTAACCTAGCAACTTGGGCAAACTTAACTGTTTATCGTTGGTGGTCTGACAAATCCGATTGAAGATATTGCAATTCTAATTGAAAGAATATTAATGCGCGTTGGACGAATTCCGGCTTTTGGTATGGGACCATTTTGATTGAAAAACAACAACAAACAACAAACAAACAGTAAGCACTGAAAATCAAACTTGAGTTACATCAAATGCTATGACCGATCTATATCATTGAGAACATCAGACATTTCCCTTATTTGTCAAAGATAGATTGTCAACTAAATATCAAATATTTAAAGACAATGTTATACTGAGTTGATTAAACCAAAATAAAGAGGTATTGATAAAGAAAGAGACAGGAGAAGAAAAATAAAACAACCATCTACATACTTAATTTGATTGTGTAATAAACACCTGGAAGAGTAGAGGAATTTCAACAGAGCTAAAACTGTTTTCAGTGTTGCCACCTATGGAAGTGAATCTTGGGCACCAACTAAAAGTGATAACAACGCATCGATTCGTTTGAAATGTGGTGTTATAGGAGGCTTCTGAGGATATCCTGGCTGGACAAAAGAACAAATGAATGGGTGTTGGAGAAGATTGGTTAATTCAGGCCTGATATTAAGAGAGAGGAAGCTGAAATATTTTGGTCACATTAAGAGAAGAGAAAACAGCATTGAGAAGCAAATCATTCTGGGTGCCGTGAAAGGTCGTAGAGGGAGAGGTCGTCCGGCAACAGCTTGGACAGATGGAATAAATGAGTGGACTGAAAGGAGTATGGCAAAAGCTACAAGTTTGGAAAGGGATCGAGGAAAAATGGCGAGCTCTTGTGAAGGCCACAATGGGAACCGTCTGACATGAGAGAGTTCAATCAGTTAAACTTGTAACAGCTTCAATTGCGGTGTAAATAAGGTCGATTTTCATGGAAACGGTGCATTTCCATAAATTGTGTGTCTTTGGTTAATAAGTCTTTTCAACAATGCTTTATTGGAACAAAACGGTAATATTTTGATAGGGGCCGTTGAGCTGCATTGGACATATATAGTTTGCCATGCTTTCCGTTTTCTTTTCTATGAGATATTTGCCTTCAAACATCGAAAAATAGGAGAAAAGTGATGTCCGAAACACAACATCAAAATTACAAGAAAAATTACAAAAATACTTAGCAGCTTGAATTCTTACGAATATCAATGTTTCGCGTTGTGAAACATGTGTAGAAATTATGTAATGAAGTTTTTCCTTGTATTCTCACTTTAGTTTTATATTTTTGAAATGCAAACATAATGTCCGTGAAAACCTTGTTTATTACGTTATCCTTCACAAAGGAGTTCTTAATTTTGGTAAAACTTCTACTAAGATATTGATTGTGCATCTTATTTCAAGGTAATGCAGCAGGTGGAAATAGTGTTTTTTCTCTTCAGCTCACAATGATATTTAAAAAGTCTAAGAAATGTTGAAATTTGTAAAAAATGCGACCTTTTTAAGGAAGTGTATTACGTTATCCACAATTCTCTCAACCAAACAAGCTATTTAAATATTGGTCAAGAGAGGCATAGATACTTATTTTCCGACCACAAAAATTATATAAACTTTCAATTAGATATAGCTAGTCAATGGGAGAGGTTGAAACTGGTAAAAAATGTTTACTATACCGTTATGGGTATTAAGTTATCGTTTATTACCTTGAATGCGTTTTAGTTTACCTCATCAACTACAATTTGGCCATAGAATGATATGGTGTAAATTAAATGCACCTTAGAATAAATTAGTCAAAGGTCTATTTAATATTGGTTGCTGATTAAAAGTCAATTTTCCGGCATATTAAATACTCAACGGATAAGTAAAAAATAAAAAAATTGGAGCATATTCTTGAGTTCAATTAGCTACTCAAACTTTAACTTTGTACAAATAAAAAATGTTCCCAGTAACCTCTTTGATAATGTCATCAGTTGGCATATTTTGTTGATTTAAAATTTTGATAACGTAATAAACCTATTCTTTTGCTGTACAAAATGTTGTGTGCATACTGTGCGGAAACGTAAGAAGTGTTGTTGCCAATAATTCCCGTAATAGGTATTGAATACTTAAATGTTTAAAACATAAAACAAACAATTTTGAGACAAATTATTTTTGGGGTGTGTCTTACCTCCAAAATGCACCGTTTTCATTAAAATCGACCATAATCGCTTTTGTTCTCAAAACCAACGAAGCAAATCAGATAATATTTGAAGTGTTTGAAGAAAATGTTAGGCTTTACGAATACAATGCAAAATTTTACATTCGTTAAATAATTTTGAAATCATAGCACCAACTTAGAGGATTGCATTTATTTGGGACACGCTGTATAATCATAACACATCTGGCTTCCCAAATGGCCTGGTTGGTCATCTCAAAATTCATGACCTAAGTAAGACTAGGCTTGTTTAGACTCATTTGAATGCGTTTCTCATGCTGGTTCTTAAATATTTTGAAAACTAAGCAGAGATAGTACCCTGCTTGGCCAAAGGATCATTTCGCGAATTCTCCGCGCATGTTTACTAAACCCACGGTTTTGCGACCGTTACCCCACCCTACCTCATTTTTTTCTTTTCTGTTTTTTTTTTTTTCTTCTTTATCTTGGGAACCGTATCAAATCTTGGTAGCCTGTCTGGGCAGCATTCCAAATTTCACAGTCTTGGAAATTTGGCTTGTTACTCTACTAAAAATCATTGGAGAGCCAACATATGCAACCGCCAGCTTATTCTTAATGTAAACCTTAACCCTCGTCTAATCTACCAAGGGGGGGTGGTTGCCAACCCCATTAGAGTTTTTTTTCGCCTTGCTAACCCCCACCCCCCCTTCCCACTTTTGTTGGCATTTTTTTAATGTGATTTTTCATTTGACATTTTCGCTCCTTTTATGCAACAAACATCCACTGGCGTATAGGTAAGACGCAGGGTGATCCCCCCCAGAGTGGATTGATGGGGTTTGGTAACTCCCCCCCCCCCCCTTTTTCGGGAGTGAAGTAAACGAACATCCTATTATTACGACACATAATATCACAGAACACTAGTTAGTAGCAATGGATAGCTATGGGTCCTCCTCTTTCCATTGATGCCATCAGGTAAACGAGGGTTAAAATTTTGGATTGGCAGGCAAATTTTATCCTTATTCCTTATCATATAATACTTATAATATAATTTAGCGATGGATACTAATTATTCTCTGATAGCCTGTATATCCCCCTCTCCAGGGATATCCGTCTATGTATATCTCCAATAAATTGTTTTACTTACTTTGAAATTATTTTTAGTTCCGGCTTCAATCTCCCCTAATGTCTAAATTTCTTGGAGGTACTTCTTACTGCATGCACAATTGGATTTTCTTGGAATGAGCTTGACTGCAAAAACCGAGGCAGTCGCTCGAATGTCTACCTATATACACTTCGAGACGAGTCTGGTAACATAATCAAACAAGAACGCACTAACGACCTTTCTGTCACCTTGACTGGGCTTCCTCGGAACACGTGGTACAATTTGGAGTTGCTTTGCCTGGCAGTCATATGGCTGGCCAAGGGCCATACAGTCCTCCCGTTCAGATCCAAACAGCTGATCGTAAGTAACCAAAACAAAATTTGCTGATCTTTTCTTTCTCATTCTGAAGATAATAAAACATTAAAAAAAAAAAAAAAACCCACAAAATTGTTCAAATTAATTTTTCTAAACATGCACCATCAACAAACATGTGAGACTGAAACACCAACCTGCAAGATTAGAAAAAAGATCAGGCGGTGAAGGTCATAAATCTCAGCAATTCGGTCCACAGCGACCACTTCTGACAGAGCAACAACAATTTTGTTAACGCACAATGCTCATTATCAATAAAAGTGTTAAAGATAGCGCGTCAATGACTCTTCAATCATCTATTAAAAACTCCACGCGAGTACGATCGTCACAAGCTGTTCCGCATAGTCTCAACTGTTTCCTTTTCTCAAAAAAGTGCTTCCTACAACATGACGAAGGCATTTTTGAGTAAAAGCATTGGGTTAGTGTTTTTAGATGAAAATTGTTTTGCTAATAAAGCCAAACTTTCTGGTCCCCAACTGAAAATTTTGAGAGGAAATGTTCCCCTAAATTACATAAGCAAAATGGGCCTCCTTTTTAACGTTTTTTGTACATAACTCAAGATTTAAGGCTTGTACTTCATTCTTGTGTCTATACAAATGTTTTCAGGGTCAAGGAATACAATTAGATCATTAGTTTATAGTCATTTTAGGGTCAACTTAACAGTTAATTTGCATAAAAATTCAAAGTGGGCTGCATTTTTGACATTTTTGTACTTCACTCAAGATTTAAGGCTTGTACTTCATTCTTGTGTCTATACATATGTTTTCATGGTCAAGGAATTAAATTAAATCACTAGTTATGGTCATGCGCCATGAGCTGGGGTATACAAAATGAGGGTGGCGTTACATTTTCACAAAAATTTTTTACATTGTTATTGTTTATATCATAAGAAAACCAGTGAGGTATTCAGTTGATGTATATTTCAATTTAAAGGAAATTTATCTAGCTTTAAAATTGTAGCAGATTTAATTTTGTGCTATGTTTACTTTTTGAATGGTTGTCGTAATTTGAGTCAATCGGGGTCAGAGAGGGTGGCGCCTACGAATGAGGTGCCTACGGATGAGGCATGTGTTAAAGTGAGAGGAGGAGATTTTTTGAGGATACAAATTTCTCTCAATTTTCACTGGACCGGTCGAAGACCACCTACCGAGAACGTTTTGAAGGTTTATTGAACAAACAAGTATAAAAGAAAACCGCAAACCTTGTTTTGAACTTGCCCGCTATCGCGATCGTTCCCATAGAAAGCCATGCTTTGACTTTCTGTCGTCCACGACAGAAAGTACTAAATCATCATCTTATTACATAAAGACGGCGTATTCGGCTAGTTCACTTCAGGGTGATCTAATACATTGTAAGCATTCAATATGCCAAAAAAAAATCGGTTCGACCAAAATTGGGGCGTTCTTTCTGGAAATCTTACTCATGTCTCTTTAAAGTCTTGGATTTGATATTCGGGGCTTTTGCATTTTTTTGTTTTTTGTTTTGTTTTAAATCTTTGTAACCCTGCCATGTATTAAGTATCCAATAACATCTCATTTGTTTGTTATTTATGTGGCATTTATTCTTTGACTCATACACAGTTTAAGCTATGATGTTAATTGAAGGTCAACAATTCGACTGCAACAAAATTTTGTACTTTTTACATCAAATTTCCTTTTCCACCCTATACGACACTTGGTTGGCCCTGTACTGCACCAGACACGTTGCTATTTGTCTCCATTACAATTTAGCCTACAAAAACAATATATAGTTTATAGGTATCTCAAAAACAATTGATGACTTACTCTCATTTAGTGTGTGAAAACTGGTAATATTTGGTAGTTCAAGCATGTAAACACATTTTGCTCCCAACTCATGGCACATGACTTTGATAGCTTGGGTCATGTTGACAGTAATTTGCATAAAAATTAAAAGTGGCCAGTATTTAAAATTTATGCCACTTATTGTCACTATATGGCATAATGCCTTAACTGATGATCTAGTTGTTTTCTCTGACCCTGAAAAACATATGTATAGACACAAGAATGAAGTCGTTACAAGCGTAAATACTTGAAGTTATGTAAAAAAAATGTTTAAAAGGCGGCCCATCTTGAATTTTGCAAACTTAGGCACAATTCCCTTAAAATTAGCTTTGGGGGACCGGAAATGTGGAATCAGCATAAAATGTCCCCATAGAACACTATCAATTGTTTGATTCGAAATGCCTTCGACTAGTTTCTTCTCGAGAATGGAACCAGTCTATTAACCGTCCTGCTTCATGCTTGATCGTGCATGATGGTATGTCAACAATACATACAGAATCTATTTGAGTTCCAATTTATCGTTGATGTTTCTGATTTTGAGCATTCACAAATTACTGAGAATGGTGCATTTGGAATATTTAATAAACAGGTTCTGATTTAGGTAAGTTTTACAGCATTTATAAAATAAATTTTAGAAGATTGAGGCATGTAAAAATGGTATTGGTGACAATGGCAATCTATTGCCACTATGAGAGAGTGTGTTGTGTGTTCAATGTTTGTTGAATGTCAGAGCCCACTGGGGTTCAATTGAGTCTGAGTCCAGCAGGTATGAGTCCGCGGCGAGTCCGAGTCATGCATGGGGCGCCCCCAAGTCAGAGTCCATGGCATGGGGCCCACAAGTCCGAGTCCATGGATGGGGCCCCAATCCGAGACCATGGCATGGGGCCCCAAGTCCGAGTCCATGGCATGGAGCTCACAAGGTCCGAGTCCATGGCATGGGGCCCCAAGTCCGAGTACATGGGACCCGAGTCTGAGTCAACCGAGCACGAGTCCAAGTATGAGTGACTCGGACTCGCCAATTAAGTCCGGACGAGTCCTGCCGTTCTAAACTCCACCATTGGAAAGTGCGTCAAATCTGCAACCGAGTGCGTCAACAATCGTGTCATACAGGCTTAGAAGAAGCACTGAGCGGAATGTTCCAGATGCCGCTCATGTTATAAAGTGGGGCTATCTCACAGGCACAGATCCGCATCATGTAGGGACTTCCAAGATCCAGATGGTTGTGGAGAAACGTGCGTTGGACTGTCTGCACGTTGCACATTTTCGGGAGTGGTAGTCGGCGAGTTATGGGCGGCGGCAGTTATGGGCGAGTTTATGTTTGGACCAATGGGCGAGTAACTGTTAGACCATTGGGCGAGTAACTGTTAGACCATTGGGCGAGTAACTGTTAGACCAGTGGGCGAGTTACTGTTAGGGTCCAATAGGCGAGTACTGTTGGCCAAGGGTGGCACAGTGTAACTGATAGTGTATCTCATAAAAAATTGTAGCAGGCTCGTAACATCTAAACACAAGTAAAACGATTATCATACATGGTATTATGGATATAAAATCCTGTAAATTTGTGAAAAATATTTTTTTTTTTAATTTTTTAGTTGATTTTTTAAATGGCAACTGAAAAGGGGCCAGAACATATAATGATATTATTCTTTGTTTAAAAGCAAGAACAACACATGATTATAGCATAGGTCAGTAACTAAAGGAAATTGTGCAAAACGGGTATATCAAAATCAATATCTTGCCACGTATCTGAAGCAGGACACAATGGGGTGAGCAAAATATACAGAACACACTGACAATTTTTTTTTTTTTTTTTTTTTTTTTTTTTTTTTTTCGTATATACTAACACAGACAGCTTGATAAAATGAGCCATTGCCAACAAAAGGAAGTCAATTTTTATCAAAACAGTCGGCAAAACATTGAGCAAAGGCGGCATATGAGAGTAGTACTATTTGGAAAGTTGGACATGTTCCACTTAGATGAAAATAATGTGAACGTTTTACCAAATAATTCACAGCTTTCAATATTATTGGTTCAAAATATTTACTCCGTGAAGTTATATCTCATTAACACAAAATGAATGCCAGCGAGCGGTGTGTCTTTTCAGATGTGTTGAATGGTGAAATCTATACACACAGGACTGCTTTTTATTGATGGGTTACTGTTGGACCAATGGGCGAGATACTGTTAGGCCAATGGGCAAGTAACTTTTGCGAACCAAGGGCGAGTTACTGTTGGGCAATGGCGAGGTTACTGTTGGACCACAATGGGCGAGTAAACTGTTGGACCAATGGGCGAGTTACTGTTAGGCCATTGGGCAAGTTACTGTTGGACCATTTGGCGAGTTATGATTAGAACCTTCCTTGGTTTGTTTAATATTGATGGTTTTAATGATTCTTTATTCTATTTTATTAATTTTAGTAAAAAAAGGGTAGTGGAAAAAAACAAGTTGGGAAAATTATTTTTATACATTCAATTTGCACTCTATATTGGGCATGGATGGACAACGTCTGGACTGAGATCCGGATTCACATCGCACAACGCAAAAATTGTACTAAAGATACCATGTAATAGATTCAATGTGTTAGGCGTATATTTTCGCTCTCGCTTGTCTGCCTTCAAAATTTGGTACCTTGATGTAAGAGCAAAAGTTGGAGTTCCAGAAATTTTCTATAACATGGTCCATCCCAATTGAACTGTATGGAAGTCAAATCTTGGACCGCCGAGATCCGAACTCACCAACACCTGGGGATATGGGTTAACCTAAATTGGTCAGATTGAAATCGGGCATTTAAATTAATGTAATTTAATCAATGGCTATTTTATCACACCCAGTACCACGGTATATTTAACTAATCCTTATTTGCTCTTTGCATGGTTCTATATCACAGGGAATTTCAATTATTTTTAACAAGGGGCCATTTATTGACGATCTGTTTGCGGACAAATGGTGCGAAGCAACCATGTGAGTCGCGAAATGCGAGTCACGAAATGACGAGGGTGGAATGAGTGCGGAAGGGGGGTCCATCCCCCTTCCATACAAGCGTGAAAAGTTCTGGCATTCAAGCCTTTTTATAATCTGAATTGTACTAAATTTGCACTTTATTAAAGATGGTAAGGGACCCTAGTAGAGTACAAAACCCTTAGGTTAAACATAAGTGATGACTATTGGAGGTACTTTGTCATGTTTGTAACATTAATGGCCATTAATCTTATGTCCAGACACAACTCTTCTCTTTGTCATTTGTGTTTTGTCTTCCTTATTTTGTTTTTCTTTTTGCGTATAGTCAGTCTTCGCGGGAACGCCTATGGAACCCCTATATTTGCTGGGAGAGCTCGATTTCAAGCGCGCCGCATTCTCTTTTCGACAGAGCCTTAGCTTCGTCTCCCTAGTCTCAATGTATAATAAATCATTATTTTGGCCAATTTGGGAAGAATGGCGATTGGTTTTCAGGCAAATGCCCCATAAAAACATGGCTTTTAGACGACAAACGGCCTACCATATCATCATGAGAATCCCGCATTTGTTTGCCTGCGCCTGCGCCGCGCCGAAATACAGTAGCGGCATATATATATATATATAGATATAATATATATATTATACTATATATATATATTTGAGAGAGAGCGAGAGAGAGAGAGAGTCAGGGTGGCGCTAGGCGGAAGTTAAGTATAGAATCATAGGTGCTTAAGGGTACGCACATACGCATTTGAAGTATTTTAAAATGGCCGTTAGGCCTTATAAAGAGAAAAAGTCAATTGGAAAGAAAAGAAAGATCGAGTAGAAGAAAGCCTCACAAGAGCACTCGCCGGGAAATGAACCCTGGGGTCACCTGCGTAAATGGCAAGTGTAATGTATCACATCATGCAGTACGCAGGTGACCCGGGTTCGATCCGGCGAGTGCTCTTTTGAGGCTTTCTTCAACTTGATCTTTCTTTCTTTCAATTGACTTGTTCTTCTTATAGGGCCTAAGGCCAGTTAAACAATACTTCAAATGCGGGGGTATTATGGTTGCGTACCCTTTAGGCACTATGATTCTATATATATATAGATAGATATATTATATATATATATAGATATAATATATATAGATCTATATATATATATAGATTCACCTACTATATATATATATCGGTGCCCTTTCCAGAGGTCTATTACTTTGTAATTTTATATCTATATATATATATATCGATATATCAATTTCAGTTACAATATCAGCGGAGAGAGCTCGATACCTTCTGATGAGGTAGTAGAGCCTAAGGCAGGATGTGTACTTGTGCTTAGAAGAAAAGCTCTTTATTATCACGGTGATCCAGCTCCTCAATAATAGGAGTGAACTGGTCTCGAAGTGTCGTCATAGCAACACGCAGGTAAAAACAGCGATCAACAAGGCCGACTGCAGTCGTGCTAAGAAAAAAGCAATTCCCTAGCAATTGCTGATGATCGTTGCCTAGGTGACAGTCGTGAAACACAGTTGGTAGCAAAATTAATGCCGTTTTAGTGTGCCTAAATTGTAATATATATATACCATATATATAATAGAGATATTAGAGATAATATAGATAGATATATTAATATATATATATATATCACTCGCACCAAAGGAATGTGTAGGTACTGCTCTAAAACCCTCTTGAGGGCCTATGTACCTTGCGTGGACAGTGTCACCGAGTTCCCACAGTGGATGAAGCAACTAAACCTGCAACAGGCTTGCAACTGACCACCTCTGAGAAGCTGTACCAGAAATGCAAATGTGCAGACGGTTTGATTCATACTCGAAGGTTTCAGCAGTGCTCCTTTTTCAAGGTAGGGTGATGGTACTAGGGTCTGGTGGCTTAATTGATAGATGTGAGAGGCTCATCAAAATCCTCCAAATCTTGGATCATACACATTGCTAGTTCACACCATTTACGTGTCGCCTTGGCACACAGCGCCTCGCCAATTGCTAAATCAGGTCAGAAAGTAATTTGAACCACCGCGAAATTGGCAAATCTTCAATGCGCTAGGGAGTTCACAGGTTTTCGACGGTAACATGGCCCCGTGGTGGTAGAAGTTTCATATAGAATTCCCATTGATGCAAATAGGATTGCTATCATTCCGTCAAGCGCTAATGCACAACGCCATACAGCGCATGGCGGAATCAATTGTAATACATCATTGCATTCAATGGACCTTCTTTATGAAACGTCTAACCAAGTGGCTGACACGTACACAATACTGTTAAAACATATTCGGACCCGGTTAAATAGCGTTGATTGGATTTTGGGATGTTTTCGTACACGGAGATTGCGCAAAATTATTGGCATATCGTACGATTTACGCACCCAAATATTCCTACTAATTGATCTAGTGAGCTGACCTGTTATAATAATAGGTTATATTTGGAAAAAAGACGGAAAAAAACGGTGAAAAATACGTGAAAAATTCTTACCTATAGCTGGCCTCAATTCTCGATTGCTGCAGTCAAGTCATGCCACACGCCATGCTTACAAAAATAGTGAGCTAATTGGTTTTTTGTCGAAACCCATTTCTAACATCATATCGACCACTTGATTCGTCGTTTTCGCGATATCCAAGGTACCGCGCAACCGTTTTTTCATTCCTTGGTCAGCTAATCGCAGAGCCTTTAACACAAGTGTGGATGCTAGGGAGTTCCCCATGGGACGTAGCGCATGTATAAGAATAAGCCGGCCAATTAGCGATGCGGCGGGATAAACGGAATGGTGCGCGCGGTGTCCCAGCAGTACAGATGCTAGGGAGCGTAAATGGTGTGAGTTGGGGATCAAAACATTCGAATTCCTCCTTTGAATCAAAACATGTGGAATTATCAAACTGTAAAGGCCTTATTGAATACCATGAAACTGACTAGTGTAGTTTTTTAATCTTTTAACAATTAATTTAATAATAATGAAGGGTGTTAATTATGACCCCGAGTGTCATTGAAAGTGATTTCCCCAAATGGTTTCTGTGAGCCCATCAGTTGAATGATATTTGCCCTGCCCCCAAGAAATCACATTTAAAGCAAACAACAATGGGCAGGGGGTTATAAAAGGGGTATTACCCCCTCCAGTTAGAGGCTTTTCTACACTTGCATCCCCCCGCAAGACGTCAAAAAGAAAACAAAAACCGCGTCATTTTTTAAAAAATTCGTATTCCTCCTCATGAAGCTTCATAACTCAAAACCCCACCCCGGGGCTCTTGAGGTATTAAGTTTCTTGGCCGCTTGTGTTTCTGGGATTTTGCCCATGATATTAGCCCACAAGCCCTGCTGTGGGTTCCTAATTGTGTCCTTAATTAGGCCTACCCCTCCCCCATCCCCATTGTTATAGACTTAGTGCTACTCCTAAGACTATATCAGCAAGTGACGTTTCAGCCTGTAATACAATGTGGTAATTCTAACAGTAACTCGCCCATTGGTCTAACAGATAACTCGGCCCATGTCTAACAGTTAAATCGCCCAATGGTCTAACAGTAACTCGCCCACTGTCCACTAGTAACCGCCCAATGGTCTAACAGTAACTCGCCGCCCCATATCTCGCCGATTATCCTCCCCCACATTTTCATGCCTTACAGGCAGATTGCTGCACAATTATTTTTAAAACAAAATCTATGCGTTAAGTAATCAGTGGAGTAACGGAATCGCGCGTTATTAAGCGTGACACTGTGCAACGCAACAGAAACCGCGCTAGAAGCGTGGGTGTTCCAATCCGCACTCCCTATATTTAGATCTCAAGTTTGAGGGTGACGTCACTGTGCGAGTTAGGTTTTGCACCATAGAAACGCACGCGGCTGACCGGTCCTTGCAACACCGCACCGCGAAATAAAGCGGGGTCAATCAAATGCTTAAAGCGAATGCAGAAGGTTCTCGTCATTACGCTATTACGTCACCCTCAAAACAAGACCGAAAAAAAAATTTTATACGTTGTGTCTGGCAGTGAACACGATACTCCTGAGTATTTACACCATGCAGGCCACATTGATCGCATCGGATGCCTCGTTGTAGATAGCCCAGGAAGGAGTGTGAGCATCGGACATTTTTTACATACCTACTCCGAGTAATAAGTGTTTGAACTGATTCAAACAATCTGCTTGCATGTATGCGTAAGTCGCACTGCTCTCGACAGCGCTAAATAAAACGATTAAAATAGGCACGCGATACGCCCGTGTAAAGGCGCACACGCCGGTACTGCGTACGCTTAGTTAAACAATTGGTACGGGACTATAGTAATATTAGTTTATAATCATGATAATACGGGATCATAATGATTCATCAGTGCATGCTAGACTAACTAGCATTGCTAAAATATTTATTTTGTTGCTACGTACCAAACCCCACTGAGAGGCATAGAATACTGATGAAACGCCAAAAAAAAAAAAGAGTTGATAAAACACCGTATTAGTGATGACAATTATTTACGATGTATTATAAATACAAAACGCAAAACTTTTCCTTCTAAACGGCTCGGGCCTCGGCGAGGGTGACGAAGCTAAATATACTTATCCCTTTTCTGTAATAAAACATCCACTACGCTACTATTACTCTTCCATGCAAAACAAAATACTGGTGTATGTGAAGAGATGAAGGCAACGGAAAATTTTGTTGGATGAGAATAGCGTTTCTAGCTCGGTGCCAAAAGGTGTTGAGGTCTGTTTGGGTTAGATTAAATGTAATTGTTGAGGTAAAATGGGCCAAAGTCGCCATTGGTCTAACGTATATTCGCAACCTCTAAATCCAACTTCAGAAGTAACGAAACATTAATGACCTTACCGCCTGGAAAAGATTCATCGTCGTTGCTGGAACAGACTAGATTAACAGAGTTTCAGTCATGTAGGACTTTAATGATTTTATTTGTTAATAAACCATGATTTTGTGGCGACAGCAATAAAGAACTACTAACATACCGATATAGCATAATTTTCCCTTGCGGGGGAATTTTATTCAGACAAATGAAAAAGGACCCTTACTGAAATAACTCCACAAGTTTGAAAACAATTGGGATGTTTACATTCTGTAAAAAACAGTAAAAACAGGAAGAGTTCCAGAGGGGAGGGGCAGTTCGTGGCAAATTTCTGGAACAGAAAACAAGGTGCTGACATCCCTGACATAATTTTAACAGTGTATCTAGCAGGTTTTGTGACACAATTTCAAAGATTAAGACCAGGAGATTCCAGGACATTTTACTTTCGGCTTGTAGTAAAGTATTGATCTGCAAGGAAAGATGGATTAGGCAGGGGGGATTAGCAATAGCAATAGTACTGGTCTGTGAGCTGATGAAAGCATGCTTTTCAAGTTTGGTAAATGCTGGCAGTAATGTCAGCATACTTTTTCCAGAAATTACCACGAACTGCCACCTCCCCCTCTGGACCTTTTCCGGTTTTAATGTTTTTACTAGAAATGTAAAATCCAATTTTTTAAAACTTGTGGAAGTCCAGTGATTCAGTAAGGGTCCTTGTAATTATGTTTATGAATATTTTTATGCCATTATGCGCTTTTTAAAGGGCATTCGTGATCCCCACAGCCTCGCCCCCCCCCCCCCGCTTTACCTGAAAGAAATTTTACATTTTTGTGTATATCATCTGAACCGTTGACCTAAGTATAGTATGTGTGCCTAAGTTTCGTGGCCAAATTGAGAATTCGATCTGACTATACAAGAAATGCGTAATTTTCTGTCCATACACGGACAGAAATTACAACCACATAATCTAGGGGCAGCGATATGCAAACTAATTGGCTCCATAACGTAAAAATCAAAACACAACATCAAAATCAAGTGAAATTTTGGAAATAACTTTTTCTTGAGGATATCAAGTGAATCGTAAAACAAAAATAAATGTGCTAGGCTCACGAAGACGCCTTTAAGTGGAACTCTTTACAGCACCTGTAACAGGACTTTCTTCGGTTCAAAGCGGCACTGGCATTTTCACAAAATATGAAATTTCTCAATTTTGCTCTCAATGATAGTCTAAGCCATCGGAAGAATAGTATTACAATTTTACACAAAAATATTTTTTTTGCAAAAAAAAAAGAGGGGACTTAAATAAGAGGTTAAAGACCTCCAGGTGGTAATTTAAGTTTTCCATAACTTGAATCAACAAAACGGCATACGTTTCGTACGTGTGTTAAAATCTATTTCAGTCGTTGCTGAATCAATGTCGCGGCGACATTAATTAATAAAAATCTTTCTGGGTTTACCCATTAAGGACGACATTTGGTCGTAATCATTTCAGGTGAGGGTGCATGACAACGGGAGATGCAAAGATATCAATTTAAAAAACTCTTGAGCCCGCACTATTTTTCAAAGGGGCCAGTGTCTCTTGAAGTTCTATCCCCAAGTGCTATTTACAACAGCAAGACAGTCGTTATTTAGCTGCAAGACCTCTCTGCAGCTTTTGATCATGTCATAGGGCTGTCTTCTTTCCGGTCACTTGCCGGTGCTTAGCCTTATCAGCGACCCTCGTGGGCCAGTATCAATCCGCGACACACAACACTGTGCGTACTTTCTAATTACCCAGAATCTTAGTTCATCGTCAGCCCTGTTTCATCGGAGGTGCTAACAAACGTGTTGTTTCTATGAGGCCGTTTGCATTTGGCACCCTTTATGTCATTTCATTTGGATGTTTCTACCATTTTACATGCAAGGAAACAATAGGCATTCTAAAATGTCATGGTAATTCACTTACCTAGCGGGGGCTACCATTCCATCTCCTGCTATCACTTCAGGTAAAATTCGGCGTCATTTTATGTCATTTTACACGTGCCATGGGAATCATCACCACAAAAAGGCCGCTCTATAACTTCCCATCACCTCAAAATGGCCGAACTGTGACGTCAGCGTATAGACAAGAGCCCATTTTCTGGATTAGTTATGTGATACCTCAGAAGTCCATATCGCAAAACCGCTCATTCCGAGCCCCCCCCGCCCATTGGGACCCATTTCCAATAATACAGCTATCTTTGTCTTTCTCGTCGGGTCGGTTGTTGGGCCGTCTCTTTTTTCATAATGTATACTTTTGTATCGCAAAGACAATACTACTACCCCACCTTTCTAGAGCGCCATTCATCGCTGGATGCCCTTCATGCTCTTTCCATAGCAGCTAAACATACTAATGTAAGATAAAAACCACAATATTATGACACAGGAATATACTTAGTTAAAAGACCAAAATACAATGATATCATTCACAAAGAAAATGCAAGCACTTTACAAGTAAAAATTAAAAATATTCCAATCCTACATCTTTGAGAAACGGTGATTTTCATATTGTACCCGAAACAAAAGCACAAAAGTATGCAGCGGATAGCAATGAACTTTACAACATAAAAAACCTGTTATACCAAAGAGAAGCAATTTGCATAACAAAATTAGATACATGATCTAAAAAGATAGGTCTTAAGCTTGACTTAAAACTGTCGAGAGAGTTGGCATTTTAAGTGATATAGGAATTCTATTCCAAAGCATACATACATAACATACAAAAATTTATATTAAGGCGCATTACAAACCAAATGCAAAAAACAAAATAGATAAACACAGTGGGTTAAATGACACATCAATAAACAGGGTGGGGAGCCTCACGATATGTTTTTGGGAGTTTGTTCTAACATGCGTGGCCCATAGACATCAAAAGAATAAATCAAAAAGCGCGTCTGTAAAAGGATGTATAATCGGTAATTTCAAGAGCGAACGGAGCAGATGCTGGGTGTGCAGCTGTGCAAAAGATTTATTGCCGTATGATTTTGTGATGCTTGTAACCAGTCTCAGAATTTGTTATGTATGACCTTAATAACACGGTGGTTGTGTACTCGTGCCGCAGTCACACGTAGTGCGAGCAGGCCGGTGCAATGCTTTGTATGTTATACCAGAAACCATATACTCCATTCTCTTTTTCAACTGGTAACAATGCGTTTTTGAGAACCGGTGTTATGTGATTTTTTTTTCTTACCATCCTTGCCGCGCATTCTGAACTTGCTGCAGTTCACGAAATCTCACTCTCGGTGTCCCTCAGTAACTGTAGTAAGATCCAGTCTGGAAGGACAAACCACTTGAAAGAATGAAACGGCTGATGTGATGTGAGAAATTGAAGGTAATGTGAAGAATCTCAGTTTTTTCCGTCACTTCATTTTAAATGCGCGATGTCATCCACGGATTAACATCACGAATACAGTGCTCAAGTTGCAGAATTGCATGGTCCTTTTCAGCGGCATTTAATGATCAGTTGAGTATCATCTGCATACACAATAGATGAATGCCATTATAGATCTAATAATATTTTTCAATGGTGCAGTGAACATTGTA
Organism: Ophioderma brevispina; assembly: GCA_023653785.1. Taxonomy (NCBI): domain Eukaryota; kingdom Metazoa; phylum Echinodermata; class Ophiuroidea; order Amphilepidida; family Ophiodermatidae; genus Ophioderma; species Ophioderma brevispina. The sequence goes on from JAMKCH010028317.1 coordinate 21,486, forward strand.
AATCCCATGGTTCCAAAAACTGGACCATGGAAAACACCTCATCAAGGGAAGCAAGAAAGCTCAGATTTTTTGGAAAAATTCCATCAATGACCAAATATCCGGTCTGAAAGGTATGCTTGAAAATAATCATGTGTGCAGTACGAGATATTCCATATACGACCTGTTCAAACTCGAGTAACAGTATGATCTATTGGAAGAAGCGGCGACAAGTCGAGGAGGACCAAAATACAACATCTCTCTGGTTCTCAACAGCCTGCAAAAAATGTCACTGCTGACAAGGACAAGACCAGTCTCAGTTGAGTGATGTTACGACATTGCAGACAGTCCTGTGGGGTACTATAAAGATCATTGGTCTCCCGGTAGTCACTCAGTTGACCCACAACACATCTCTCAGAAGTTTTGAAGAAAGGAAAGGTTTGACACTGGGCGAATTTTCAAGACAATTATGCCGAGATTGCCTTCTTGTGAGTGAAGTAGGTGTGCTACCCTGAAGAGCTTGGTACTTGACCAGATGTTAAGGAACGATTAATGATATCTGTGATTGTGATAACTGGAAGGAGAGAATCAATACAGCTTTTCAGAAGCCATGTTGAGATAGGGTCAAGGGCACAAGACTTGGCCCTCCAATCCATGATAATCTTGTGCATTGCTTCCTGCGACACAACAACAAATTCAGCCAGGGATGCCCTGTTTTTCACTTCATCATTATCCGAAAACGCACTTAAAGAGCAAATTAGATCTTGATTAACCTTTTTGATCTTGTCTTGGAAAAACTGTGAGAAGTTATCTGTAAATTCCTTAACCAAGTCACGTGCCGGAAGGATCTTTGAAGGTTTTGCGGCCAACATTTTGTCGACAAGTTTAAACAATTTGCCCTGCCCACAGTCATTTTATCTGTGACTTGAGATATTCTGTTTTGGCTTGCTCAAGTGACTGCTAGTAGATACGACATGCATCTTTAAACAGTTATCTGTGTACTACAAGTCTTAAAAACACCCACTTACGCTTAAAGGCACGTTTTCTGCGCTTCAAATCCCTAAGGGAGTCATCATACCAAGGAGTTTGAGGCCCCAAGGTGATGGACCGGGTAATCAGAGGTGCATGTTTATCAGAAGTTTCCTTCAACACTTTATCATACTGCTCCACAAGCAATTCAAGAACGGATGCAGGATTTCCGTTGAGAGACGACGACTCAATGTCACACTGGGTCTGAGTGATATCAATTTGATGGAATTTGCGAAACGTGATTGTATGTTCCACCGAAAAATAGTGCGCCCTCAAGATAGTTCAAAATTGATATTTTTGCATGGGTGTAAAGCTTTTATATACATAAGCCCTCACCTGAAATAATTAAGCCACAATCAGCGCCCTTATGGGAAAGCAGAAAGATTTTCTAATTAATGACTCAGCAGTCATTAATTCAGCAGACGACGGAAATGCAGAACCTACTTTTATCCCTGGCAACGCGGCATATATATTTACACGCTGCCAAGTCTTAGCTGTTGGTGTTGGATCTATGGAACATAGATCATAAAATACTGAAAACTGGTTTCATAATTTAACTGATATTCTTGTCTTTTCAGATTCGTAATGGGTTTTAAGCAAGCATTTTGAGGATATGTGCCGACGACAATTTGAAGGAAAACGGTACTTCAGCTGTTGATGGCATTGGCGAGGAAGGGCTGTAAAATTATTTAAAACTTGCTATCACTAGTCCATGAAGAAATTTAATTTAAAAGGAAGTATTTAAATCATCGTTTTAAATTTTTTATCAAAATTTAAAGATTAAAGAAGAGAATTGCATTTTGATATTTCTAGTATTGCTTTCTAATGGATCCAATGATCCGTAGCTTATCACATATCTTTAGCAAGTTCCTAATGGATATTCTTGAAATTGCACATTTTACAATTATTTGACACATTATGTGACACAAGGCACCTTATATTTCTGTATAATATATATTAATATCATAAGCTGTATTCTTCAATTGGATTGTCACAATCACATTCCAAGAATAACGAAGATTTACAGTAAACCGTTGAAATGTATCCAAAGCTATGCTATGATTGGTTAAAATCCTGTTGTTAACATGTGACGTAAGGGAAAATAGGTGAGAAATAAATTACGATGCTTATAAAAATAACGATTCACTGAGCTGCATAATAGAATTTCCTGGAGAAAATCCTTGAAAACAAGTTTTTAGCAAAGTTACAGTTATGAATAAGGTTAAAACCTTCCACTTAATATTCTAAGGTCATTAATTTGGATCAGAGGTATTGTTTTGGTGAGAAAACTTTTTCTCAAATCACAAAAAAGTAATAAATCTGCAAGCTTATTTGCTTCTTTTACCACATTTTACAAACTTAAGGACTGTTGCTTCTTAGTAAAATGTTGCTCATCCATAAAGATATTTATGGTAGTAGAATTATCATGATATATCTTATTGCTTTAACATGCTTGTGTTGGTTCTTAACTCTCGTGCAAATATAATATTTATAGATGCATAAGTTTAAGACAGTGGCAAACTAAAAATAATGTTTATGCATGATAACCGTAATATTTAATAAAGTATTTTCACTTCTATGAGTTCAAGCAAAGAACAACATTTTTTTACAAAATCCAATTATTTCAGTCTCCTGGCATATAACGTTTAAAGAGACACTGGCACATTTGAAAAATAGAGCGCCCTCAAGATTTTTCAAAATCGATATTTTTGCATGGTTGTAAGGCTTTTATATACAAAACAGCTTCCTTATGGGTAAACAGAACAATTTTATAATTTTAACGTCGCCGGCGATGTTAAATTCAGCAGACGACGAAAATGGCGTTTAACACAAGAACACGCAGGTCGTATGCATTTTCCCACGCTATGCAAACTGTTTGATCGGTCTATAACGTTGTGGTTTTAATATCAGTGAGTACGAGTCAAAAATATTCATGTAATATACAAATTTGTTGATTAAAGTTATGGAAAACTTAAAAGTTGGCCTACAAATTACCTGGATGTCTTTATCCTCATATCAATGTCCCTATCTGTTTTGGGGTATGTTATTTTTATGTGTAAAATATATCTCTGTTCTACAATGGCCTAGACTATCATTTGAGAGCAAATTGAAGAATTTCATATTTTGTGAAAATGTGCCAGTGCCGCTTTAATTGTATTCCATTAATTGTGTATGTGTGTTGTTATATGGTCTTTTTCACGGTACTCAAGGATTAATTTTTACGACTCCCCGAATTCGTAGGGTACCTGCAGAATTAACGAAAAAGAATGACAGAAAAATGGGATTTCATATTACACGTTCACTTCGATTTGTGTTTTTTTTGTTGTTTTATGTTACATGGCACATAATTGGGGGGGGGGGGGGGGATAAGATAATAACCCGTGAAATAATCAGATTAGCAAATAATTATTACGCGTATCTTATAACAGTATAACATTACGTTGATAGAAAAAAAAGGTTTCCCTTACTTTCCAAATTTGACGTAATTGGTTAATTTTTCTTAACTTCATAAAATACCGTAATGACATTACGCATGGGTATTTTACATGCCTTATTTTAAATTGGGAGGCATTTTGACCTGATGCACACTACGGGTCTTACTGTTTTATAAAGAGGTCAAAGTACAAGGTTGTTTGAATCTTGTTAAATACTGCACGGTTGTATTCCCCAGGTCACAAGGATTAGAAATGTAATAGTTTTTAAACCGATCTGCGAATCTATAATTTTCATCTCACAAGTCAAAACGTCAAAGGTAAACGTTTGGCCCCTACAGGGGTCAAAATTGAATAAATAGCTTCGATTTTCATCAAATCGTCTCAATTATTTCTTTTGCTTTAACAAATAATATTCAAAATTGATCATATCTCTAGGACGTTTTCATACCATGGATAAATGTAGCCCTATCTAAGGGAAATCTGAAGTACCTGGTACATGTACTAGCAATATAATGTAACAGAATACATGCGCTGTACTGTGATAAAAAACAAATACAGCAAGGTAAACTTGCGTCCATCCCCTGGCAGATGGCAGTCCTGGAACATTACCTCAGATGACCTTTGACCATGACTTGACATCATCCACACATTTTTTGTATTTCATGCCCCAAGAGGCTTTTTGTTTCCACATGTTGAAAAAAGGTACACAATAAACAAACATACACTTACATGTATAGACCATAAATACAAATACAAATATAAAATTCAGAATACAGAATGCAGAGAGTGACCACCAACAATGGAGACTACTATTGCATTCCACGAAAAACTTGACTTCCATAGGGGCTATACATTGTGGGTTCAATTAGAAGTCAAACCTCAACTATATTAAAACAGACCCAATATGGGATCCCACTTGCTATAGTGTATCCCCAGCTTATCTTTCTTATTTGCAACAGTCCTCTCCAACTCAACACACTGTTTTATACATTTACAGAAGGTTATGACTGATAGTTGGGAAGTTTCAAATCTACAATTGTAAATATATGATTAACTTACTGACCATTTTTGAAGTTACTGTCCAATAAACCATATATTTTATTGAATTCATTCAAAGTGGGAATAAACCTGAAATATTGACGAACCTCATTCCAAAACTTATTCACAACTTCACATTTAGCATAAAAAATGATGAATTGTTTCAACATGGCCTTTACACAAATCACATAAAAGGCGAATCCACCATCGCAGTCTTAAATAGCCAATTATTAAGTGTTAAAATCCCATGCGTGACTTTATACTGAAACCATCTACACTCTGTACTTATGGAAGATTTAAAAGGGCATATAAAAAACCTTTTTACATTCAGAGTCATTCAGCTCATATGCATCTTTTAAGGTAAACATACTGACCGGTTTACATCTAGATTTACTTTCAAAATGCAAATATAATTTACGAGATACAACTTTATCCAAATCGACAAACTCCTTAAGTAAATTACAACCAATCGGTCTATTCTCGATCGTAAAATTATTATAGATATGGCCCTCAATATTTTCTATCAAAACCAACCAATCTTTGGGATTGCACTAATAATGCCATACCATCTAATAAAATCAATCCCCGCAAAACCATGCATGGTTGCAATTTCCTTAAATTTGGCATTACTCTCGATAAAATCATAAATGGTGTGGAAACCGGCTTCCTCAAACTTAGCATAATACACCGACTTATGACCAACTAGACTATTTTTATTATTCCATACAACCTGGGCAAGGACCTCATTTATAGAAACTGGCTCCTTACACATGAAGTAACCCCTATTGCACCTTAACCCCAAGTCTGGTTTAAATCGGACTTAAACTTTTCGAAGGAGACGCGAAAAACGAAAACCTAACCAAAACCTAACCAACTGGAACACACACATACATACATACATACACATACATACGGACATTCGCACCCTCGCAATATCCCCCTCTGCTTTTCAAGCCCGGGGGGGGGGGATAAAAAGCAACAGACTATTTACATTTTGACGCCTGTGGAGGTCAAACGTAGACCTTTCACATTTTGGCTTGTAACTTGAAAATCATTACGTTACGTCAAATTATACCTTTTCTGAATCCTTGTGACCTCAGTATGATATGGCGTTTAAAAGATTCGAAAAACTTGACTCTGTGTAATGCACTTTGACTTATAGGGGCCATCAGGGGTGAAAATCTAAGTGCCTCTCAATCTTAAAATAACTTAGATGTATATTCCTAACGACCCTTAACTGCATTTAAGTGCACTTTAAAAAAAATCGCAGAGCGGACCCCTGCCGTGTTTTAGGAGGAATTGCCCCTATTTAAATCTAACAGAAAAATAACGTTACCCCCTTTTTGCGGTAATCGTCAGATTTTTCCTGAAGTGGCGTTTGGGATATAAAAGGTCTACGCCAAATTACATTCTTTTATGAAAAATTGCACAATGATTTAGACCAGCACCAATGCTAATATGAAGTTCCTGGACAACTTGCGTCTGATACCCCTACTGGATGTGGAGAGCGTGCGGCCCACTGGTTTGGGTATTAGCCTTTGGTGCTAAAGGTTCCCGGTTCAATCCCCCGGCGGGACCACTTGCATGGATTTAATCGGGTACTAAATTCTGGATTTAATCTGTACACGAGCTTTTGATTGAAACTGGAATTCCGCTCTCCCATTGTTCCGTTGGACTTGGGCAAATGAACCATGATAATACCCCGTCCTTTCGAGGGACGTTAGCCATCGTTCCCCTGTACAGAGGGTCATGGCAACATCACCAGTCATTGTCGAAAGATTAAGGGTGTTTACCCCGCTGTCCCAATTACGTCCCGGTAAAATAAGCTTCCTGTCGAGGCTTTCTTGGGGTATCCGGACATTGTCCGAATATATCAAATCAAATCAAAATACTAATTTGCCTACCTAGTGTCAGCGAGCTGTCTATACAGGCACGGTCTGCTTACAGTCTACAAAGAGTCGAAGACATGGAAGAAGGTAAGATGTAGCTTATAAATGCTGATAAAACAAATGCCGACTGCTCAACAGTCCCTAGTGATGTGGAGACCGCAGCCTAGACTGTAGCCTACTATGACAACAGATTCACCATTCCCCTCTTAAGCATTAAGTATTGTATAGTTTTTGTAATATTTTCTGCGTCAAGTGACTCATTTGGGCATATTTTTTTCGTGAGTCGCTGCAAACTGACTCATTTCTAGAAACAACTGAGTCGAAAATGAACTCACTTCACTTGGTAAACAGAGTCAAATGTGTAGTGACTCACTTTAAACATCGTATTGACTCAGTGGATACACTTCAAACATGCGTCCAGATCGACTTTTTGACTCCTTTCGTATGTGAAATGAGTCAACTAAAGCGAGGCTTGCCTCGTGCAGCGCGCGGCTGTAACTTTTCTGAAATCGTCTGCGAGAAAGGCTGTCCCAATGTGCTGGATTAACTGTCGTCTTTGGTGTCAACAATACACTCACCAAGACAAACGGAATGTGGTCCCGGTCAAAGCGCTCTGTAACAGTCCCAATTTTCCTTCACCCTCGTTCAATACACTATTATAATTAAGATAACACCATCACTGACACAACAAAATTTATATCATTAAACGAGTGGACTCATGAAAAGCATTAAGAGTTTGGTTAATGTGGATTGCTTCTCGGCCTTTAGGCTGAATGAAATTATGTGCATGTTTTGTTAAGTGCACGCTACCCATTGCACATCCTGGGTGGAAATTTGTGGGAAGCTTTCCGGCCGCCGCTGGCAGCACTATATATCTCATGGTGTTCTGCATCGTAGCCATAAGACTTCGGGTCATTAATTTTCTCTATATCAAATTCCAGTAAAACATTTTAAATAGTCGTTGTTCATGTGGCATGGGTCACTGATCTCACTTGTTGCGTGACATTAAAACATACTCATGAGCAAGATATGTGCATCATTGACTCATCAGTCACGATTAATGAGCATAACTCAGTGAGGCAGAAGACCCGCATGTTTCAAATCTTGTGTCTTTTGACTCATTTTACACAAGCAAGTGCGTCCGTACAGAGACAAAACTGATGATTCATTAAGGTAATGAAATTGAGTTTTGACTCAACTGGATTTAATCGGAGTATTTGACTCATCACATCTGAGTTCCCTTAGACTAACTAAAAAGTGACTCAGTTAGCATACAAAGTGCATCAATTACAGAGACAAATGAAAAGAAACTCACGTAGCGAGTCACCTAACTCAGTAAATATTTTTTTGGTGGTATATTTTTGCTAAGCAAGTAAGTAGTATATATCATGCCGCCACAGATCCATATATTGTATGTGTGATTCCATTAATCTTCGCCAAATGATAGAATTTTATCTTGATAGCTGTAGAATGTCTCAAAGTGAAAACAAAAGGTGATTTGATTGCTAATTTCAATATAAAAAAATCTTGTATCAGCTCTGACTGGATTTAGAATTTCACAATTGTAATAAAAATCCATTAGCAGATTCGTCCTTTTAGATGGAGATTATTTCATGGAAGGTTTACGGACTGTGCAAAAATCAGGGATTTAGCCTTCAAGGACACCTGATATTGGAAATCTCTCGTGACACCTTTATTAATCTTATGGTAATTCTTCCAAAGTATTAAAACTCAGCAGATTTTAAAGACGCTCTACCCTCAGGGCCCTCTTTCAAGTGAGTTAGTGGAATCGGTTCACTCAGTTACTATTGTCTTCGTTTATGTGATAGTCCTTCTCTTTCTGGAATAGTTCCAAATATTCAACCGTTTAGGTTTTTAACCACTGGAATTCTTGGGAATTTGAATCGGTGGTCTGTAGGAGCCAATCGGGTGAGTCTATAGCTTACTGGTTTCTAAATTGTGGTTTTTGTGAAAAAGTCTTATGGCATTACGATAATCGTCTCTGAGATCGCGTATTCCGTTCAGCTCTTTGCAAGAGGTTGCGTAGCTAAAGCGAAAGAAAAATATGACATAAAACAAATTTGATCAATATGAAAAGAGACACGAGATCATGTTATTTTAAGGGGGTTTCCAATGTTTACTTATGTCTGGTATCTCGAAATTTTGACATTGCATTTGATTGATATTCAATGCCCGCATTTTCTTTCCTCGATTGGGTATTTCAACTAGCTGTAGGTGATTACAGCGTACTTCGGGAAAGGAAGAAGGTATAGACGGCGAACAGACAGGGAGGTCGTCACACAAACTGAAAACTAGGAGGAAGTATTAGACCGGGGCCTGTAAGACTCATGAACAGGCCACTCACTATCTGTCGCGTTCTTTCTTCGTTCTTCAATTTTTCTTCTGTTCGACCACTTCCGTTCTTTTATCAGACAGGTACATGTTCGATTTTGACTAACTTGATCACAGGAATAATCGATCGTGTCCGCAGGTTTATGTCTTTGACCCCATATCTGACCTTTGACCTGGTCAGATATGTAATGTAATAGGCAAATATATCTTCCTCTTCAGGACATTAAGGGGGTCGCTTCCGGTTTTAATCTAAATAACTTCAACAGAACTAAGCATAGTAGAATTTTTTTTAGTTGAACTGGAAAAATTGTATTTCACCACCGTGTACATGAGCGGTCAATTTTGTCCAAAAAAATGACCAAAAGTGGCCTCTATCTTAGCCTATAGGAAACAGATAAATCCCGTTATTGCTGCAGTGATTTAACATTGATGGTAGGGAATGTCTATGATGGGCTCGATCCCAAAATCTGCAAACAAGCTATGTAGACTATGGGCGTAGACCAAATAACAAGCTTCAAAGGGATAAGACAAAACCCGGTGTAAAATTATTGATAAATTATTAACATAACATAACATAACCGTCTGTTGCCCCAAATAAAACTTGCACATTTTCTTTAAAATGAATAAAATGTCACATCAATTTCTCTTTCATAATATCAGTGACCAATGGATGCGGAGCAATTGTTATAGCAAGGTGTTATCACCTCCATGATTCGGCTTGAGTAACAAAATACCCGTCCTCTTTCACAATAACTAACCAGTTTACATTATGATATAGGTCGTTGACCCTAAGTTTTCTTCTGAATGCGCAGTAAATTGAATAGAAATGAAGTTAAAGGTCCATGGCCCGATCGCTAATAGCCTCGTCCCCAGAAGTCCAGATTTTACCGGAAGTGGCCAAATGTTGGTATCACAAGAAAGCTACTATTTTTCTCATTTACCCTGTGAAATCTTAGGGCTAAAGGATGTTTGGTTTGGAAGTTATGAGTGAAAATGTGTCCCTTTTTGGTCGACCAATATTAATTCTACACAGTACTCTATGGGGCTTACAGAATTACGTTTTTAGCTCTCACATCAAAACGGATTGAAATATCGGCGTGGAACTTTACAGATGGAGTTTTGGGGTGAAGGCCAATCTATCAAGATGCAAATTTTATATACTTAAATCGGGCCACCCTCCTTTAAGCAATAAGTTACGGATTTTAATTCTGCACAAAGTTGTTAGGTCAAAGCTTGCCCAGCAACATTCTGGCATGATGTTTGTTTGTCTTTCTTCCTTTTCGAATAAATGATGAAAGACATGGACAAAGTTAATTGAACACGCACTATAGAAGCTCAAAATGTATTTATTTGCGAATGAGGATAATATTTTGCGCTTACGTCATTAAAATAAGACTTCGTCTAAATCGGAGAGGCTGTAACACCTGAGTCTTTTCAACCGCGAGACAATATAACAATGGTTATGCACTCCCAGATGAAAAGGAATCTGAAGTGTTTTCTGCACCGCACACCGGGCCGGTAATTGGATATCTTTAACTCCAATGTTTGCTGAAGTCTAGCGTATCTATTGGTCACTGATATTGGGGGAAATAAATTGAAGTGACATTTATTATTTGGGGCAACAGACGGTTATATGATTTTAATAATTTATTATGAATTTACACTTGGTTCACCTAGCCCCTCGATGGGGACAACAAAACAACCGCATAGAAGGACATGCCCCATAGTCTAATGATTGAGCTGAAATTTGTCAGGAATAACCCTCGTGACATCATAAATACAGAACAACTACAGTCAACCCCATCCGTGAACCAGGGGTCACGTTATAGGGGAGGAATGACTGACATGTTTGAAGTGATACTCAATAATAATGATCTTCGTAATGTTGTTAACGCGTAAAAATACATTTAATTACATTTGTAACCCATTGGTCATGTTACAGGAGTCAAGATCAAGTCACCGACATGCGTCGATTTTGATGAAATTTCTCTAGGCCACTGTCTTCGTTTTCTCTTGAATATACTAGTTTGATTTTCGTTGATCAATTCCAATAAAATTCTAAAACTACCCTTTTAAATATTCATGGGATACAAAGAAATTACTCGGGCAAATATAACATGGTTTATATTTTGGGATGTGGGCACACTATTTGTCCCTCGGTGTTTATCCATGCGTTTTGTATTGAATAAAATAAATTTCGATGGTGTCTGACACTGGGCCTATAAATGGATATTAATACATACCATAAATTCAGCGGTAACTCTTGCTTCTGTGATCGCCATTTCCATTTTCAGGAGGTCATTTTGATAGCTCTGTTGGCACAATGCAATTTGCGAGTCTCTCTGCAGAGCGCAAGATAGATTACCGAATAAAATTAAAAGAAAACATCTTGCAAAGGTGTATACTTTAATCAGCTATTTATCAACTTCTTTTAAAATGCTTTATGCTATAAAATTCTTGATCATTAAAACTATCAATTCTACCGTGAACTGCAAAATACGTCGCACAAATACGTCACTATGTAACGCGGCGAATACGTCAAAATGCAGATACGATGCCATGGGCCTGCGCAGTATAGATTTTCAGCAAACACGTCGTTATGTGATGCGGACAATTTAACGTTTTGTAAATACGTCATAATTAATATTTTACTAATTAAGTCACTTTGAGTTTTAAAATTTGGTGAATATGTAGAGTAGTACAAAACAAATGTGTATGCCAAATTTCTCCAAAGTCCAAAATGTCGAATACGCGGCCGACATGCATTTTGAGATTTGGAGAAGAAAAGAATACCGCTATTTTAACTTGTAAAATACAGGGATTTTTTTTTTGTTTTTGTTTTTTTATTTCCTGTTCTTTGTTTGGTGGTTGGAGGCAAACATAGGCCTACATATATGGTCCACCAAGCCCTTCCACTCACAATTCAAACTATTACATCTAGATATCAATGTAATGGAAAAACAAGAATAGTTTAGCCCAGATCTCAACAGAGAGCATACAGCCAAGCATCATGTGTCAGGGACATTGAAATAAACTACTGCTGGTCTTGCTAACAGAATGTACAGAATGTCTAAGTTTGTCGCCAAGGTGTTCAAAGACATGGTTGAGGGGAAGTTTCACAGACGTCATAGATGTGGTGCATGGAGTAGCTATAACTACGAATTGCGTGATGATGACGACGACGATGACGATTATGATGATGACGTTGATGACGATAATGATGATGACGATAATGATGATGACGATAATGATGATGACGATAATGATGATGACGATAACGATAATGACGATAAAAAAAAAAAAAAAAAAAAAAAAAAAAAAAAAAAAAAAAAAAAAAAAAAAAAAAAAAAAAAAAAAAAAAAAAAAAAAATGATGATGATGATGATGATGATGATGATGATGATGATGCTGTGGTGTAACACAGCTTTGAATGAAGTAGGATTTTCATAAATGATTTCTGTTTCAATTGAATGAACGTTTTGTGGACTGAAAGCCAGGAGCGATTACCCCATCATGCATGTACTATATAGTCCACTCAATCTACGGTATGACCTGGACAAACTTGCTACAGAAGGTTTTCTTGCTGTAACTTGTTGTACAAACCCTCCCGAGTTATCAAAAAGGTAGAAAAAAAAAGAAGCATGGCAAGACATGCTAATTTGCATAAATCCTATGTGCCATTTTTTCATATATTTTGGTTATTATACAATATATTAAAAGAGGACGACCCGATTTAAGTAAATAAAGTTTTCATCTTGATAGAATGGTCTTCACCCCTAAACCCCACCTGTAGAGTTTTGTGCTGATATTTCAAACCGTTTTCATGCGAGAGCTAAAAACATGATTTTCTTAGCCCTATATGTGTAAAATTAATATCGGTCTACCAAAATGGGGTACATTTTCGCTCATAACTTCCAAAGAAAAATATCCTTTACCCCTAAGATTTCACAGGGTAAATGAGAAAAATGGTAGCTTTCTTCAAATACGAAAATGTTGACCACTTCCAGTAAAATCTTGCAGTATGGGGACGATGCTATTAGCGATCAGGCCACGGCCCTTTAACTCTTGAGTCTTTCTTGCTGTCCGACATAGGACCCGAGGTACTTGAGGTCTAACCTTTTTGAGTTGTGTACCGTGTGTAGTGCAGATAGGTTGATGATTCTCTTCCTCAATGACGGTCGTGTATTCCATTCCGTCTCTTTGGCATTTAGATGTAGGCGGGTTTTATCTGCAGCATTCTCAAATGATGCTTTGTAGTAGATCTTGTGCAGCACATATTACATCCCCTGTTAGAGCTTGGTAGTCAAAGTCTGTGAGATGCTGACTTTGGTGACGTCTGGAATGCTTGTCCGCCTTTTTATGCTGCTGTCCTATACCTATTACCCAGGCTATTACCAAATGATCCCCTTTTTAAATGTTCACATACTCAATGACCCCAATTTTCTTCTTTCCTGCTATCCACTTTTATCACAAGTTTGCATAAAAATATCCACTTTAAAAAAAAAAAAAAAAAAAAATTTTTTAAAGAATTTGAACACCCAAATTCAAAATGTTCGCAGCCTATGCACATTTTTACCAATTTTATAACTTCATCATCATGGCAGCAATTTTATAATTTCATAGCAATTTGAACTCTGGAAAAGGGGCACTTCTTATTTTAACTTCAGGTTTTAACGTCATTGGCCCCCTTCTTAAAGTTTCATACTGGATGACCCCATTTTTATTCAGCTTGTGTACCGAATGACCCCGTATTTCTTAGTACAATTTATCTGAAAGGACCCGGGAATGGACCCTATTTTTCACTTGGCCGAGGCACATACCCATCACTTCGCATAGGGAGTGCCCCCCCCCCCACACCTCGGCACTAGTTGATGACCCAATGTGTTTGTATAAATACTCTCTTTGCTAAATAAAGATCTCCTCGTCCCGAATGCTGTTTGACAAATCATCTAGATTGCAAAATTAATTTGGGGAAACTTGCGGCCACCCTTGATAATGACTATATATCACTTTCCAATTTTAATAATCAATTGCAAGGTTACACACCTGGAGGAAAGCCATGCAAAACATGTTCAAAGAATAATAGAAAAATGGAAAATCTCCTAAACATGCATTTATGCGTTATATACATTGTCGTAATATGGGAGTTAAGTCCACGGAAATATATGTAAATTAGCATGTCTTGCCAGGATTCCCGTTTTCTACCTTTTTGAATGTTGTTGGAGATATTACTGGAGTTACAGCAAGAAAAATCTTATGTAGCAATTTGTCCAGGTGTACCTAGTATTTTTCATGTAAGTATAGGCCCTGAAGATGAAATACTACGTGGAAAACATTGTTATTGAGCTGATTGTTTCACCAGACATGCAGCATACATCATATAACAACATATCAAAAATCCCCATGAATCCTCTTTGGGGAAAATTTTTTATCCACGATGGCCGCCAAAATAGCTGACATTGCATATAATTAGCTATATCTTGGCTTCTCAAGTAGATATGTTGATGATTTTAGTCTTTTTGATTATGTTTTTGGGGTCAAAGAATTCAATGATGTGCAAATCTAAATTATCCATGTTTTCCTTTATGTTGAAATTCAAAATGGCCGCTAAAATGGCCGCCATTACATATAATTTGCTTTATCTCAACTTCAGAACAAGGAAAAAGAGGGATAAAGAAACAAACAAATTATATCTAAATAAATATATATAAGCGAAAAATAAAAATGATCAGAAATAATTATAAATGAATAAATATATAGATATAAATAAATAGTTCATGAGAGGGGATGTTGCTACTCCAGCACTGTGTGCCGGTAAAAGTGAGCGCAATCAATAGCTGTAGGTGAGTCTCTCGGTGCGAGACGGGGAAACGCTAGCGCTGGTGCCTACCTCCCCTCACCTTCTTCCACTGCCTGAGACTACCAGTGGGATACTGTGCAAAAGTAAGGTCGCGGAGGGTAGCTATCATTTTGGGATAATGACGATTTGGGCGGTGAATTGCCCGAAAAATAGTGTGCGCTATCGGCAGACTATTTTCGCGGTAGCGAAATTTTTAATGTGGTATAGAGGTTTCTGGTCGGGCCCAAATGAGACCTCTATACCACATCCGCCGATAGCATGCACTATTTTTCGGGCAATTCACCGCCAATGCGCCGTGAATCGTCTTTATCCCAAATTGTTTCTCTAAATTGTGTAGAACACAATCTTCCCGAGACCTTGTGGGAGGGTGGTAAGGTCGCGGTCTCGCGGAGGGTAGGTATCGATCACTAGTGTATCCCCCTCTCACTTCTGGGAGGGAAATACACTGCGCTCTCGATAGCTACCTTCCGCGATCTTACTTTCGCACATTATCCCACTGGTAGTCTCAGACGGTGGAAGAAGGTAAGAGGAGGTAGGCACCAGTACTAGCGTATCCCCGTCTCGCACCGAGAGACTCACCTAGAGCTCTTGATTGCGCTCACTTCTTTTTTTAGCGAGAAAACCCGACCGTGGGAGGATGGACACGCCGTCCTTCGACCACCGCAAGTGAGCCTCGTCAATGGGCAAGGATTGTATTTCGGAACCCCATCGCCCGGAGGCGACTGCCACGAGAAAGGCCGTCTTCCTAGATAAATCCAGGAGACTTGCGCTCTCCAGTAGCTCGAATTCCTCAGACGCTATGAACTGGAGCACTAGCGACAGATCCCATCCGGGACGAGTGAACGAACCGGAGGACGAACCGAAAACATGCCCTTCAGCAGATTCGTGAGGATCGGGCTATTAGAGACTACTGTCTGTCTCCGAAGCCCCGATGGAGCGCCCCAACCCTCATGGAAAAATTCTGTTAGGAAATACCCGATCTGCCCTACAGACGCAGACAGCGGATCTATCTCTCGATTGGCGCACAATCTATAGAACCGGCGGAGTCGAGAACCGTAAGATTCTCTAGTTGACTTCCGCCTTGCCTGAGCAGCGAGTGCGTCAGCCTGTTCAGAAAGTCTCGCCTGAGTGTACTGTTGGCGGAAATACGCCAGGCAGTCAGGTTGAGAGCGCGGATGGTACGCTCCGAGACGGACGTGTCGGCTGGAGGACCGCTTATCAGATCCCCGCGCTTAGGGAGCAAGACGGGGTCCCCAACTAGTACTAACAGCTCTAAAGCCGTGGGACCACAGCTGAGCCGGCCACATGGGGGCCACCAACAGAACCAGGCATTGCCGAGCTTCCTTCTCGAGGACTCTGGGTATCATCGCAATGGGGGGATGCTCCGACACCATTGCATCCCGACCCACGGCTCTGGGATCTTGACTCCATGAGTAGTATGCCGGAAGCTGGTGATTCACGGCAGAGGCGAATAGGTCCACGTGGGACATTGTAGCTTCTGGAATATTGACCGGTAAACTGCCAGCAGGAGGTGCCATTCCACTGACGACCCCCTTACCTTCGATGGCGCCTGACATTGCGTGCCCTTCCGGGAGAGGGCGTCCGCTAGGATGTTCTCCACCCCCGGCACATGAGACGCTATTAAAACAATGTCCCGTTGCCTGCACCACTCTAGGAGCCTGACTATCTCCTTGCAGAGACTGGGGCTCCTTGTCCCCCACTCCTTCTTGAGGTAGGTCACTACCGTCATGTTGTCGCATCGGACCAGGATCACCTTTTCTCTGGTCAGAGCGACCCAGTGCTTCAGTGCCAGGAAGATTGCCCACAGCTCAAGCACATTCTTCTATTTCAGTAACTGAGATAGCAGCTGAAACATGCAGCCATTTCGGACTCCAGAATGAACTAAAACATAAATGGGATGATTTAAATTTATATAAAATTGAATTCTGTGACCCTAAAAACCTATTCAAAAACACCAAAATCATGTTCATATCTATTTCAGAAGATGAGATATAGATAATTATATAATGGCAGCAAATTGGCAGCCATTTTGGTGGCCATTTTGGATTTCTGAGTTAAGGAAAACATCAATGTCACAAAAACTTAATTATTTGAACCTCAAAATATATTCAAAACACATTCAAATCGTCATCCTATGTACTTCAGAAGCTGAGATATAGCTAATTATATAAAATGGCGGCCATTTTGGATTTTGGCGTGGAGGAAGTCATCAGTGATTTAGATTTGGACATAATTGAATTCTTTGACCCTAAAACATATTCAAAAACACTATAATCATCAACATATCTACTGTAAAGCCGAGATATAGCCAATTATAATGTGATGGCGGCCATTTTGGCGGCCATCTTGAATAAAAAATCTTCCCCAAGGGGGATTTATGGGGATTCTGGATATGTTGTTGTTTGATGCATTATGCTTATCTGGTGCAAAAATCAGCTCAATAATAATTTTTTCCTGGTCAAAACCCCCAGGGACCACACTATAGATTGAGTGGACTACTAGGCCTACTAAGAATCTACAAACCAATCTCTTTGGCACAGTTGCATTATCCTCTCTGCGTTCCATTTGGCTTAGCATTCTTCTATGATGACCATCAAGTTGATTTTTCAGTTTCTGCCGTTTCTCTTCTAATAAGATGGTACGTCTCTTCTGATCTAAATATTTCTTCCTCCAAGTCACGGTATCTATGAAAAATCATGAGAAAGTATATTAATGTTAAAACGATGGACGTAATTATGTCCAAACGAGGCTCCATTAAAAGTACAAACACTGACAGGTCAGGTTTTCTTTGAGACCTGCTACTGGTATCCTGGTAACCAGTACTACCTGTCCCAGGGCCGAGTCGTCGGCGGCTAAACCGACTCCCCCATCGGATTTGTAAGGAATCTGATGAGGAGGGTAGCTGGTTTCCCTGGTAGAATGAAAAAGAAGATCTACCTACAAGGGCGTCAGCTCTGGAGAGCTAATGGCGGCCATCCAGCACATGCTGCCTTGCATGTTGGGCAAAGTTGCCCAAAGGCTAGGCCCACCGCCGATAACTGTGGATTGACGTCAGGAAGGGCATCCGGTCAATTATCTTTTGCTCCAATAAATCCTCACACAGCAGTATTGCTGAGTGTGAGGTGAATCCGGCCACCCTCGTTTACGGGGACAAAACCAGATTTAAAACTTTGGTCTAACTAACTGACAATCTCATGAGCGAAAAATTGTGAAATATGGTACCGAAGTGCAAGTGATCTGGAGACTTTGGAATATTTTCACTTTTAATAGACATAACTTGTCTAATCTATAGGAAACCACTATTAACGACGCATATATGATGCCTTGAAATATCTAGTTGCAAAGAACTGCCCCAACATCACTTTTCGATCGTACTCCACAAGGTATACGACTCAGGAAAACTAGAAATGGCTTCATAATAACCGCTAGGCCTACATTGTTTGTACAGGGTTCGTTGGACTTTACTTTGAATGTTTACAGGAAAAATCGTAGAGCTTGTATAAATAAAATAATATCATTAAAACCAAGAATGATTCACCAAAACCTATCGCTTAACACTTAAGTGCCTAAGATGTGTTTTCCCTCACTTGGTGGCCTAAGGGCCCCCTCCCCATAAGGAAACCATTTTTCCGAGGGAATTTTCAAATGAAACTCATACCACCTTTGAGGAGGCATAAGACAAGGCCAAAGGTGCAATATAAATGATTTCCGGTTTAACGTCTGGAAATTAGGGGCAAATCATTGTTTTCAAAATGCGTCAAAATCGCTCAAAAAGTAACATGTTTCCGCGACCCTGCTTCCACAGCATACACATCGCAAATCATTTTGATGTTTATATCTGCTCTAGAAGAACAAATTTACATTATATTTAACACAAACATTACCATTTTGTACATTCTTGTATTTTTTGTGGGGGCAGTCGTATTTGCCATAGCAATGGCGCGCAGTCGCTCAATGATGGAATCGCTTCTTTTCAGCACATGAAGGGTTAATTATTTTTTTCTTATATGTAATTAATTTTGTTTCATGCATATGAACATACACAAACATGTTAAAAACAATATTTCAGTCACAGGTTTGCTAATTTTTTATTTATAAAATCACACTCACTCCTGTTGGGGGGGGCGCCTAAGGTGGGTTCCTACGGAGCCCAATCAAATATCTCATTAACGGACAAGAATTTTTAGTATTTTTTTTATGGAAAGAAGCGCATCGATAAGTTACACAATTACAAAAAAATTAAAGTTCGAAAATATTTTTCACGAGTGAGAAATCGCCGAAAAACAAATCTTGGGTACTATGGACCCCCCCTTAGGCACTTAAGAGTTAATCACCTGCTAATTTTCAAAAGCATTTCCTACCTTCTGCGTCAGTTAGGGTCTTCTCTTCAAGTTGTTCCACAATAAGGCTCTCTTGTTCAGTCTCTTTATCGGTAGTTTCTTCAACTTCCTCTGCACCAGATAATTCTTCCCCGTCATTGTCCGGTTCTTTTTTAGTTGCACTCAGTCGTTTATTTTCGTCTACCATATCTGCAAGTCCCATACCTACCAACAACCTTTCGGAAAGAAATATTAATTTGGTGATCCTGAACCCACTTATATTATAGATTCCACTGCTGCCAGGACTAGCTATCAAATTTGTCGTGCTGCCAATTCAATGTTACCTCGTTGGAGGCAGACTCCAGTAAAATTTGTTCAAATTAGAAATCAAGCAAACAACACTTCAGAAAGAATTTAAAAAAACAGAAGACACGTGTATCATGCTCGGTAGACACCAGATTGAATGATGGACGTGCTTATTCCTAGTAAATTCATCGTGTATTTTAGCAGCACATTTCCTCAAAAGGATATAATGGACATTTTGAGGGGGAATCCTCCAATTTGAGCTCGATTATTTGTAAAACTTAACAGAACGTTTCAGAGGTTTATAGGACAAAGAAACGAAGGCATAAATATACCCTCATCAGCACCTTGTCTGTATCATGTATCACGTGTTAACAGAGTAAAGCAGATGATTTAAAGTGCGAAGGGTATAATATTATTATGCCGAAAAGAAGACGAAAATATGAAGTGTTTTGATAGTAGAATATGACATTCTTTATTGTACGTTTCAGTATCATCATCGCATCTAACAGATTTAACAGATTCAAGGGTTGTTTGTAGCACAATTATCACTAATTTTATCTAGTTAATGTAAGAAAATAATAGGGACAGCAGTCTAAAATAGCAATCATCAGATCTTGAGTTATTGAAACCAAACCTGTAGCTTTCGTCATCAATGAAGACTCCCTTTTTGATCAGCATTTTCAGACATTCAATCTGTTTATTCACAGTTGCCAGATACATTGCCGTGTGACCGTCTTTGTCTCTGCTGTAGATAGGGTAGTCGTCCTGATTGCACACGTCGCACTCGTCTCCATCGCATACTTCTGTATACTGCAATAAGGCTCGCAATGTTCCGTTATGACCTTTTTCGGCGGCGTAATGCGCTGGGATTCTGCAATTGAAAAGAAAACTGCAGCAGAACCTTCTATATTCCTGAGATATCTGAACAAGGGTGTCGCTTTCATTAATTGGTTATTTTATGTGTTTAATAAGAAATAGAATGATAAGTCACGCAACCAGTATGTTTCATTATTCTTACAATTTTCTTAAATTTAAATGCACTCCCCCACTCCATGACACTTTGAATAACTTTAAAAGCTTTAGATTATGCATACTACTCTCCACTCCAACTTTTCAATAACTCTTTACTAGACCCAACTTGCAATAAATGTTAATGTTCAATATCTGTTCAGTGGAAACTTAAATTAATGCAGTATAGTCGTCTTGAAATTATCGTCCATCGTCGAGTGCGTCCATTGCTGACAACACAGCTGTCGGAGCCGGTGTTCTTAAGATTTCAAATGCAAATGTGGGCATTTTTCATTACTTTTTGTGTCGGCTAATTATTAACTTTTTCAGAAGCCAGAGGCTTCTGTACACATCCATCATACACAGAAGTGTATGATGGATTGATGACTTTGTTCTAGTATATTCGTCGTGGTTCTGTGTTTTTAGAATCATAATCGCGTATAATGACGGAATAATCGTGCACTTTTAAAAACGAAGATCATGGAAAGTGGTACACCTACCTTCCATTTACGTCTACGAGAGCGTCGCATGAAGCTCCCTGTTCAACGAGCGATGTACGACTTCAATATGCGCGTTTGGAACGGCCCTGTAACTTGGTGTCCGCTCTTCTTTCCTTAGATTAACGTCTGCCCCGTGTTTTATCAACACTACAAAATTCGCTTTGGCCTTTGGCTGCAGCATAATGGAAGAGCAGACAGACCCTGTGAAAGAGTAATGAAAGATAATTCCCGCTTCGTCTTAGAATTTTGGCATGCAGATCTACACCTCCGTTTTCTTCATTTCTCAAACGGTTCATATGGACTACAACAAACATTGTGTTTGAATGTTTCATATTAGGCAAAAAAACAAATTTGTTTCAGTAGATGTTTTTCAAACGCTAAATAAAAATGGCGACTCGTTTTTATTTTTCATTTTTTTTATTTTCTTTTTAGGATTTTCCCCAGAAATGCCTCAATCGGCAAAATCGGGCCAAAAGAAGTGCGAAAACAGAGTCAAATCAAATTTGACTGTCCAATTATTCGTTTATAAAACAAAATATCGATTTTGATCACTAAGTATGACTATCAGTGACTACAAGTTAACCACCTTTTTCTTTCATTGTATGCCATTGCCAACTTTTAAAATCATATTTCTAAACCTGTTGAGTGACTGTTTATATTTTCTGGCTCTTTTCTCAGAACTAATTGTTAATGACCTACACGGGCACTAAAATGTACAAATCAATACAATGTTTGTGTGTGGTGGTTTGTGTGTCAGTGCCGTCCCCAGAGTTTGGTGTGTGTGTGTGTGTGCAGGGCCGTCCCCAGAGGGGGGGGGGTGTCACAAGGACCCCCCATTAAAGAAATTCTTGTCGCAAAATGTTAAGTTGTCGGCCTTATTTTCGGCAAATGGCCCTTTTTTTGATGGCTGATTTCTGGAAAATTTCGAACCGAGTGAAAACATATTCGGGTCTACCGGCGAGCGTAGCGAGCCGAAAATTTGGATAATTCCTGAATCCGGACCATGGTTTTGTCGGCAACAGAGACTCAACACCCCCCGCCCCCCATTAAAAATGGTCTGGGGACGCCCCTGTGTGTGTGTGTGTGTGAGTTGATGTGTGTGTTAACTGCAGTGAATTTAAATGCAAATTGGCCTGTAGACGGTGTGACGTCACTCTAGCAGAAACCAGAACTGGCAGATAATCAAGTGATCAAATTTTAGAGCCCAGGCTTTTCAAACTCCGCCAAAAATAAATAATGTGCAATTTGATAATGTGCTGTGGTATTTTAAGGCCAATTGCAACCCGAAGAGTCCAGTAAGTCGCTTATCCAGGAAAATGTATAGTGTGATTCATATACTTCATTAATAATTTTGAGCTTCTTAATTGGTTAAACGTCTCATGTGATTTTAAATAGTCTCACTATTTCGATGAAGACTTGTGCAAGGTACTACTAGCTAGCATGTAAATTCAGATTCATATTTATTAGTCCAACATTATTTATATACAGGTACTGGACAATAGAACATGATAAATATATAATTGAAATACAAACATTACATATTTTTTTTATCTGTGCATAAATAAAGTTTACTGGTCGAGGACACTGCAAAACGCAGAGCGTGTAACACAATGCCCTCATTCAGAGAGAAAAAACAAAACAAAAACTAATGGCATGGTATGGATGTTAACAGTGGATAGATCGATACGCAGGCATCCTGAAGCAAATAAAGTTACGAGACAGGGACACAACAAGGACAGACAGACTAGGACAAGGAGGGGAGGGATGACAGCAATGCTAAAAGGGAAACAGGACAGCGATACAGAATATACACATGATAAAGATCACAAAACTCAATCTACGTGGTATGAACTGAGAAGAAACAGTTTGAAGTGTTTTTTGAATGATGAGAGTGAAGGACAATTTTTGAAGTGACATCTACTAAAGCCGTTCCAAAATAGTGCGCCTTGGGTTTTAATTTTATTCTCTGCTAGTTTTGTGTTGGTAGGGTTAATATAAAGGTCTGAAGCATAGCGAGTGTTGTATGAATGGATCTGATAATTTATTTTGAAGAAACTGGGTTCAAGTAGGCCTGAAGGAAGTAAATCGTGATGGAATTTATACATGAAAGTACCAAGTTGGTAAAGATAAATATCAGAAAGTTTTAACATGTTCATTGAGTGGAATAATGGGTCTGTGTGTGCCAGCCATAAGGAATTAGTATAAGTGCGAATTGCCCTTTTTTGTAAAAGGAAGAGGGAGTTGAGATGTGTATTATTTTTGTCTGCCCAGACAATTGCACAATAATTTAGATAAGGGAGAATAAAAGTATTGTATAGGGTACGAAGAGAATTTAGGGGAAGATAAGGACGATACCACTATATTTAGAAATAATTTTTGAGAAGTGGGCAGTGTGGGAGTGCCAAGAAAGGTTGTTATCAATAAGTACGCCAACAAACTTAGTGGTGTTTACCTCACTGATGTTGTTATTGTCGATTTGTATTTTTTAATTAGTATCTGGTCTTGTACTATGTTTGTTTTTGAAGATCATGAAATTTGTTTTAGCTATATTTAGAGACAGCTTATTATATTTGAACCAATTGGAAATAATGGAAAGTTCGTTATTAACCATGGTTCCGAGTGTAAGGAGGTCTTCGTGTGAAAAAAGAATGTTACTGTCATCCGCTGGAAGGCTGGAACAAAGAGGAAGATCATTGATGTACAGTAAGAAGAGAGGCGGACGTAATATGGAGCCTTGCGGTACACCACAGATGATGTTAGAGGGCGAAGAGGATTTACCATTATATGTAACAAATTGTTTTCTATCAGAAATAGAATTATAAATAGTACTTGAGGTTCTGAACATTGCTGTTGTCTAAAGGCGACTTTGCATTGAGTATAGAAGGCGAAAATTAAGGAAATTCATGCTGCCTTTATTCGAGCCTCTGGCTTAAAACTATGGTCCCTCGGGGACATAGGTCTACTATTTTCCTTCGGGCTGCGCCCTTTGGGAAAATAGTAGGCCTACTTGCTGTCGCCTCGGGCTCATATAATTCTATTGAAAACCGTTACAAACCTCATTATCTGTAGCGTTGACGTCATCACATTTCGGAGCCAGGAGTTGACACAATTCCCACAATCCTTGGGCAGACGCTGATAGAAGTGGTGTTAGACTGGTCGCGTCTTTGGTATTCACATCGCAACCCTTATCGCAGAAACAAAAATGGCACACATTGAATATATCTTTATTAATTTTTTTCTAAAAATTGGGGGGTTTTTCTAGTTTTTTTTTTTTATTAATAAATTTCAAAAGAGGCCCTAAAGAGGTCATAAGGTTAATTGCCTCCAGAACAGTGCAGAGCACAATACATCACAGATGGGAATTATATAGCTAGCACGTGTGTAGCAGGTGAATTATATTGTACTTCAACATTCTTGAAGGGTATTCTAGTCTAGTCTCTAGATGAGACATCATGAATTCTCTCTATACTTTTCTTAATACGGCACACACTATTACACATCAAGTTTTAAAAAAAACATCGTCTACAAGTGACAAGAAAAAAATGCCCCACCGATGAGTAAAAAAAAAATCCGGCTCGACCCAAACTTCCCTTAAAACAGGAATTGGTAATAACCGTACATGTCGTCCAGTACCACCAGGCAAACTGCAGTTGCTCTACGACAGTACCCCTAAATTGCTAAACAAACCTTTTCAATCAGCATGTTGACAGTGTGGACGTCGTTGAGTTGTACGGCGTAATGGATTGGACAAGAGCCGAATCTATCCGGTAGATCCATCACTTTGTGTGCACTGTCAGGATTCAGTAGTAACGGTACGCACGTCTCCTGCAAAATATAGGGGTGTTTCCATAAGATAACCCATCTGAATAAACCACGTGTTTATTCCGTTATGGTTTCCGAATTCATAAGTGTGTCAGAAAAAAGTGGGTCAGATGGGACACCTTACGAAAACACCCAAAATATAGTGGGAAAGTCACACATTGTTCTATTATACTATATGCCACCACCGTTTACACTTTTTGGGTAAGTGCGAAAGGTATTTCAAATAGTTAAATGTGTAATCATTGATTTGTACCCAACCGTACAATAAAACTAGCCTTGGGCAATTATTGATTGTGTGAAGCTACTCTGTTGCTCTTTCATTTCCTTCATAAGAGAGAGCTAGTCCTGGCAGCAGTGGAATCTATAATATAAGTGGGTTCAGGATCACCAAAATGTTGTAAAAGTAGTGTATAAGAGATGACTTTTTTGGACAGCCTCTATAGCGGTCCTAACGCAGATAGGATGGGTGAACCTGACGTATATTACAAGCGATAAGAGTTACAACGTATTGCCGCAACGTCTTTAGAGAACGTGATAACGCGTTATGGAAATTCCACAACGCGCTACCAATCAGGATGCGTGATGAATTTCTGTAACGTATTTCACAAACAGACCCACAACGCGTTGCAAAGTATCTAGCTTTTCTAGCAACGCGTTGTAGGATCTGACAACACGTTGCGAGACTTTACAACTTATTGTGAGTGTCGCAACGCGTTGTGAGCATTGAAAGATACATTTGTATCAGGATTTGACTTGGCTCATATGCCCGTAGATATCGATTCTTATTTTGGAAGATCTCCATTAAAGTCTGACTCAGAGATTTCGAAATATTATTTTTTTGTATAATAATGAAAAATAGTCAACTAGAACTAAAGATAGTAACCTAAAATGCACAATTCCGAAATTTGAGATGAATCGGATTTTTCGTTTTGATGCAGTAAACATTTATGTGTAGTATTACGCCCCATAGGATACTGTGTATTACAAAAATTCCGGATCCGGAATTTTATAATAAAGTTGTGATTTTCTATATGAAGGAATTCGATTTAAGCTTAGCAATTTCACACAGTGATTAGTGTACGGACAAGCATTATGTACATGCAAAAAACACGATTTTTTTTGGAAATTGAGGGCGCCCTCCTCAGGAAATCTCTGAGTCGGCCTTTAACCTCTATAATATACTACTAAATGCGCAATAAAGCATATGGCAAGTATTAAAGGGCCATGGCCCGATCGCAAATAGCCTCGTCCCCAGAACTCCAGATTTTATCGGAAGTGGTAAAAATGTTGGTGTCTACAGAAAGCTACTATTTTTCTCATTTACCCTGTGAAATCTTAGGACTAAATGATGTTTGGTTTGGAAGTTATGAGCGAAAATGTACTCCATTTTGGTCGACCAATATTAATTTTATCAAAGTACTCTATGGGGCTCACAAAATCATATATCTAGCTCTCACATCAAAACGGGTTGAAATATCGTCGCGAAACTTCACAAGATGGAGTTTTTGGGTTGAAGGACGATCTTATCAAGATGAAAGTTGATATACTTAAATCTGGCGGGCACCCACCTTTTAATGAATTTCACATGATCTTTATCGGTCTTTCCTATTGCTTTTATTCGTAATTAGGGAATCATCGGAAATTACCTTAAACAAAGAACATTCTCTACTCCGAGGGGACCCTTCTTTTGTCTCTGTAGGAATCGCTTACCGCTTTCTGCCATACCGCCCATGTAGCGGGGCTCTTCCAATATTGTCCAACCCAGGTCAATTTTTGTGTTTTGTGCCCCTTCTTCTCAAAATAACAGTCAAAACACAACAGCTTATTACACTGAAAGGAATTAAAATACCTGATTTATTTTATGGAAATCTGTACCAAAACAAAATCATCGAAACCAATAATGAAAACATAAATCAAACGGTTACGCCACTGGTTGACACCACTGTTGTTTACCACCCATGGCATTTAACATCAAAACCCAAAATCATTTGACGCTGATTTATTTTGATATAGGCTTGCCACCGCTCACTCTGTGCATTTAAAATTATTTTACTCAATTTTTCCAACTACTACCAAACCAAAGTTTTAAATCCGGGTTTATCCCCGCACGGGGAATGGCCGGATTCACCTCACATTTCACAGCAACCGCCCTGACTTCCTTCCTCCCCTTTCATTCGATTCCTCCTCCTCCTCTCCACCTCCCCCCAACCCTCCTACTCTCCTCCTCCACTTGTTTCTTCTTCCATGTCTTCTTTTGGACTCGCCCTCATCCTCAAACCGCCCCGGCCACCTCGAACTCAAACGACCTTCTTAGAACATGCTCGTCATCCTTACTCAACACATGCCCATACCACGTAACTATTCGCCTTCGCCACCGGTCCACCGCCGCCTCATCCAAACCCAAACATCTGCATCAAGTCCTCCGTCTTCATCCTGTTCCTCAACTTCACACACACACAATCGCTCTCATCATATATCATGCGGTGCAGCCGCCTGATTACTGTCTTCTGTCGATTTCTTTCTTCTTTCTTTCTTCTTTGTACCTTGCTTTGCTTCAAATGCTACTAGTGCAAACCGGCTGTCCGAATCTTTCCAAAATGGTCAAGAACCACTGAACCCCAGTTACACCCAGGGGTGTAAATATTTTGACTTTGGACCTCGGATCGTAGGGGTCAATAGGGTTCAAAAACTAAAAATATTTTTGAGGCCTCTTCTTCTACAGATTAGGTTCGCTACGTACGAAAAATTTCCACATGAGCATCGTCTTTGTCAGTGTATACAGCTTGTACACACAGAATACTATCGAATCATTAACATTCAAAATGGCGGCAATATCTTAATTAATATGCAAAATTGCTATATCGTCAAAATCGATACAACCTGGATTGGTGATGTCTTCGCAAAAGTTGTCGGATATGTCGAGACGAATCACGTGACAGAATATTGGCCATAGGGTCAGCGTTGCAATAATATGCCAATGATCTATTAATATGCAAAAAACAACTATAACACTTCATTCACCAAGTAATATATTTATGTCAAAATTTGTTCACAGAACTCACTGAAAAAATGCCTATTACTTATGTGCACACATTTTTGGATCAAAAGGTCAAATGGGGTCATCTAGGGGTCCAAATATAAAAGAAGCTTATTTGACCTAAATAGCTAGGCATCTTGTAGGCCTCAAGAAAAGTAAAATAGTCCACAGTGACCTCGCCCTGTGAGCCATCGTTAAGGGGTCACTGTCAAAATACAACAAAATATCAAAGTTTTGCTTATTGGCTGCTATAATCTATGTCCTCTTGTAGGGCTCCAGTTCCCACTCAACGACATGAAATATAGTCTAACATGGTAATGGTGTACCCAACTGCCCATCGGGAAAAAACTATTGATTAATTGACTGATAACCAACTGTCATTGCAAGTCTTTGTGTACTCTTCACATCAACCTGACGGGCATCGTATCCTGGAGTCGTCTACATTTTATATTATGTGACTAGATTATTTATAATATTTTATATGCTAATTTCTAAGTTTAACTCATTCAAAGTGAAATGATCATAAATCATTGCTAACTCGTTGGGACCTGTAACAATAGATTGGGTCAAAGGTCACATGGACATGCAAGTAGTAACCGCGGATGATATACCCGTGCTTTCTAAAGCCAAATTGATGCCTAGTTGCTCTCTCGTCCTCCTGAAAATCCCCATCTCATTTTACTCAGACACCACGTCTCACTCACGGTGCCCTACAGCATCACTGAATCTCACACCAACTCTTATACACCATTCCTTTTCATATTTCAAAGGATATCTTTTCCCTTGCAACAACTCCCCGCGTTCCCTTAACTTCACCCACCATACCTCACTCTCGCTGTCACAGCCACCTCACATCCCCCACCCCACTACCTTCTCCCCTAGGTATGTGAACTCTTTCACACTGACTTCAACCCTCATCACACAACTTTTCCCCTCCCTTCCTATCCTCCCCCTCCCCCCTCCAGCCTCCTTCTCAACATCTTCTATACACACAAAATCCTTGGCCAAGCTATGGGTCACTCTCCTTCGTCTTTGTGCCTCTCCCATGGATCCATTTCCCACATTTCTACTTACTCGCTACCTTACTACCTCGCTACCACTCCCTCTCCTCCCCACTCACCAGCACTTTTGTCTTTTCCAATGTTTACTTTCAGACCCTTACTCTCAAAGCCTTCAATTTCCCAAACTTCTCGCTAGTCCTTCCCAATGGTCTCACTCCATTAACCGCACAGCCATATCCGCATACAACATCATCACTCAGCAAACACTGTCTTTTGCACTCTTGTGACTACAAACAAACCACTCACAATGCAAAAAATCAATGGCGAAGTAACAGAACCTTGATGCACACCCCCACCTGTCACCTTCAACACCTCAAACTCCTCGGAAAAATCTGACCCCACTCACGTCTAACTCTCGTTTTTGGCTCCTTCATACAAACTTCATCACTGCTCTAACCACTACTTCTGGTAACTCCTCCTCTCTCTTCCTCACGCCCCCTTAAACTCACTCCATCACTTTCCCCTAGTACCCGTAACCCTCAAATCACACCTCCTTCTCCAACTACACAAACATTACAGCTTCTTACCCTTTAGCCTCGAATAGTCCCTCCTTGCAACCTCCTTTAAAATAAACACTGCATCTATCGTGCAATTGTTAATCACTGACAAAAAAAAGCTGACATTGTTATAATTAATCGCTACACTTACCGCTTCCCGCTATAATGTGGTCGCCCGTTTGGGGTCAAATTATTCTTACATTTATTAATTTTTGGTTTTTTTTTTTTTTTTTTTTTTTTTTTTTTTTTTTTTTAAATAAACAAAAAATAAACGTTCATAAAAACAGAGAGAAGGCACGTACGTCAAACACAAAGCCAATTAATAACACCAGCTTCCAGACGTTATGATGCTCTTCACACTTACCGGTAAGGGCAAACGCCATGAGAACCGCAGGTAAATTTTTGGCATTCTTTAATATCCGCCGAAATGCGACCCACGCCCTTTTTAAAATCCTTTGAATTGACGTTCACTCATCAAGTGAGTCCGTCAAAGTGGCCAGAAAACTTTATGCATGGACATTTTTCTCAGATTCCAAAAATTGCCAAAATTTACATTCGTTTTCTCATGCGTTTGCTTATCCGGTGAGTGTGAAAGGCCGAGGGTTTTGTGCGTTTGCCCCGTATGTGTACTGCAGGGATAGAGCAAGATCGGGCGGAGGGCTACTTCGGCTTGACGATACCACTTGATGATGACTGTCCATCCGCATAAGTTAAAAAGACATGCACCCAATTTCACAACGGATATCAAAAATCGACATTCGTTCCTCATGCGTTTGCCGTTAAAACGCGAAAAGTGACCAAGGCACATCCCCGGTTGTCGATATGACCAACGGATAAACAAAATGCCTATGCGCCCTTCGCATGCTCATCATTCGTTCCCCCACACGTGCTGTCATAAATAAAAAAAAAACCAGATCTGTGTTCTGCAATTAAGTGTCAGTTAATATTTGACATGGACACATTGCAGTCATAAACGACAGGATCGGGGGGAGTATGAAGGGGACATGTGCCTCCTAGATTCTGCGGTCTCCTCTGCGTCCCCATAAAAAAATTATACGGTTCCCCCCTTTACACACGCGTAAATTGGGTGGCGTCCCCACCCTAAATTTTTTAAGAGGTGGTCCTAAACGTTTATTTTACTCAATTTTTCGATTGCACTTTTCTTGACTTTACAATTGTCTATGCCATGTTTGTATATCATTTGTAGCCATGTTGAAAAAGTTTTGCAAAAATGTTATTATTTTGACTCTGTTGCCATGGAATCTGACAGGCCTCATTCTGACTGGCTGAACAACTTGAACACTCAACTCTTCTTACCCATTCCCTTGCCCTTACAACACCATCCTTGGGTATAAGGTGCATGTGTACAATGCGCATAAATCGTGATCCGGATTTTTTGATATGGTGTGCCATGGCAACCCGGAATCGACCATTGGTAACTATATCCCATAATTCAAAATTTGAAGCTTCATGGTTTCACAGCCCTTTGGTCTTAAGATTGTTCAAATTTCATTGTATGATAGACCTTTCGTTTTTGAGTGTCCGTTCGTGTTCCCTTTTCATCATAAAACCCGATTTTCAACCATTTGAGATCTTGAGCGAAACGTAATCCGAAAATAAAAAGTTGCAAAAAATATAATTTTGGCCCACAATTTGGAAATCATTGTTCATTTATTTAAAATATAATTATTAAATTTTTTGATGAATTTTTGGGTGCAAATTGGGTATATCTCATGGGTTAATTCATTTTTAAAAATAATCGTCTTAAATAGCACTGGGTGAGCGCTAATAAATACATACTAAGCCAATGCTGTCGGAGCTGAACTTTTCGAGTTGGTTTGATGCATGAATGAATTTTATTTTGTTTAATACTATGTGGGTCAATAATAATAAAAAATATATTTGCTTAAATGACAGGGTGGAGCACTTTGTAACATACACCTGTATACCAAAGCTCAAAGGGCGCGACTGCTTACTTAAATCGAAGATAAAATTTGAACGGAATGTCCTATTTACCTCAAAACAAAAATCCATCATGCGAAATCTCAATTGTGCTCGTAGACTCATTCCTCATTTGAAAACTTAAACCCCCCGCCCTTAATACTTCCGCACTACTTGCATAGTTTTAAGAATTAATGCCCACTTGAAACGAAGCACCGAACGGAGTAACTGACGAGTAAGCTTCTATCGGGTTAACTTTAAGCAGACTAGTCTTGATACCCGACATCCTATTGTTTCTTACTCGGCAACAGTGGCCGTAACAGGCGGGGCAGGGGCAGGTTGCCCCCTCACGACTTGGCCCGGGACAAATTGCAAAAATGATGCTAAATCAGACGTTTTTAGCCCTCTGACCGGAATAAAACATTGGCCTTTGACCCCATTTGAGCGGGAAAATTTCCGAATACTGGTGAAATTTGCCCCCTCATAGCGGGCAGGCCCGTTACGCCACTGCTCGGCAGTTACTCTCGCTATGCAGCAACGGTAACTGCCGAGTAAGTCACGATTTTAATGCTAATGCCCGTACGTGTGGTACATTATTAGGTACAAGAATAAGACTTTGTTTGTTGATTATAGTTCGGAATTATCACAACCACTCCAATTTGCTACGTTTATCATTGCCTTGCCTTCAAGTTCCGATCTTTATGTTATATGTTTGGCTTTACTATTGTCCTGGGAACTGATATATCACACTCAGTATATAGAGCATCAGCATTACAAAACCGGCGGCCTATAGCTACACCATATCCAAAAATTAAATTAAGGCAACATGTGGATCTCGAAATATCGTTTAATGTTTACTAGTACTTTTTTGAAGGTATCGAGGTAGGCTTACTAGAATTTACCCCGATTTGGTTCACGTGGACCTAATAATGTAACCAAAAAAAATGAAAATAGCCCTATAGTCGATAAGTTTCTGTCACACAAGGTGCATTGATTTGAAGAACTTCATACCAACCCGTGAATATTGTTGCTTGCACACCTAATCTTCTAATTACCAGAAAACTGTTTTTTAACTTACCGTGTTGGACTCTGTCAAGTGTAAAGCCGTCTTTTGTTCCGTCACCGTCCTGAAACTTATCATTGGCACCTCGCTTCAGTAAAAGACCCAACTGAAATTGATATTCCGAATAGAAATTATTATACCGTCATGAGACGGATTTTATAATCGGTTCTACGTTTTTTATAGGTGATCAAAATGCACTAAAACCAACTCCGTCGCAACCTCTTAAAACTTCACACTGCATAACCTTTTCTCAACCAGGCGTGTAACGTGGCCCTATATTGATCCTTGAGGAACTCCCATTGTGATGGAAGCTGGTTCAAAAGGTACCAGTAATCAAACACGTTTTCTTCTTTCTATTAGTTAGGTAATTCCTGCTCCAATCATTAGCAACGCCCCTGCAACCATATTTGTATTTAGCTTATAGAGGAGATCCTGATTTATGGTGTCAAAGCCTTGCTGAGAGATCAAGAATTACCAATGTGTGTAGTTTTTTTTATCCCAAATTTTTAATTTTATTATAGATATTTTACAATAAAGTTCATTATATCCATGTATGTGAGATCGTTTTTGGGCCTAATTCCAAACTGACGAGGGGTAGTACTGTTATGTTTAGAAATAAAATTAAAAATACGATGTAAACAACTTTTTCAATGAGTTTTAGATATTTGACGGTAGTAATTGGATATAGGGCCTATAATTTGAAAAATCATTTTTGGTCGCCTGCTTTGAAGATAGTATTACATTCGCCTGCTTTAGTACTGGGAACTGTTCCCAGATACAATGGAAGAATTGAAATGTGGGAACGAGCACCAGCAAGTGGATGAAATTATTTGTTTCAAATCGTATTGCCTATATCATCGAGGCACTAGTATTGCTGTTTTTTAATTCAGAATTTAATTTGCAGAGTTCCTCCGGAGAGGTTTGGTATAGGAACAGGCTCTCAGAGTTGTTGTAGGCTGTGAAAGGGGTTTTGAACAGCATTTGGTTCAGGGATCTTTATTTGCAAGAGCGATTTCGATGTAGCAAACAAGTTCTTGAAGTTTCGCATTGCTGCATCTATAGTCATGATGGTGTTATTTTTAATTGGATAATTGTATTTTCATGATTCCGACAATTTGGAACTGAATTTATTGTACGCTTGTTGAAGCTTCCATGTGGTCACCTTTTCCAATCAACGAGGGATAAAGCATTATTTAGAGGCCGTTTATAGTATTGGGCTTGAGCTGGTCGCGATTTCCTTGTCAAGGGATTGGTGAGTAGGCCTAATATTTTTGTTGGTGAGGAAGATGGGAAAATGATCGGAAGGATCAGTAATCATACATCAGAGTTTTAATTTGGGATCGATGTCATAGTAAATAGATTATCAATTAAGGAACACTAGTACGTCAGTTCTGTAAGTTTAATTCGAGTTGGTCGATCAATATTGGAATAAAATCATAAGAAGAGCCTATTGATGATTCATTGAACGCTGGAGTCCATTATCTATTGACAGAAGGTATCCAATATTGAAGTCAACCCATTATATAACTGGATCTTTTCACTAGAAAGTTGTTTAGGGTATTCCCAACCTGAGGCAATAAAATCATATAAATTACAATATCTGGTTTGTAGACAATACCAACAACAATTTTGGTTGGAATTTAGAGAAACCTCGATGAAAAATAGAATCGCAATCGGCATAGTCGAGAGAGAGGTCCGGTCTGAGACGATAACCTTAGGTCATATGGATGAAAAGAGAGCACCACCCCCTCCCTCCTACCATGTCGAATGGCAATTCTCAAAAGAAGTAATTCTCGATGTCAAACAAGGCATCCTCAATCGTCAAAATAACCAATTCAGAGAAACCGTAAATAGTAAAATGATGTTGTACACTTGAATAATAATTAGCAATATCGTCCGAGTGTTGTTTAGGCTGCATGTGTTAGCATGGACTAATGAAATTACCTGTGCTTTAGATGTTCGTGTGTATTTATGTTTTTCAGTATATAAATGTGACAAAACTTTGGACTGTTAATATCGGTGTCGTCGTGGTGTAGAGTGATGTCACTGTCAAAGCAAAAGGTGAAAGTAGAGTAGAGCGAGTCGGGCATAACAATTTTAACAAATATTACAGAAAGTACTATTAACATCACTACCAAATTTTATTATACAGAAACAGAAATCATACAATTTAAGCTACAAATTTTCACCATACACGGATTGGCAGGATCTCCAAAACAATCCCATAAAATGAAACCTAATTGTTGCGTGGTAAAAACATAACCAAAAATATTAACGATAATCTAAAGTGAAAAATTATGGATAGCTAGAAAAAGTTTTAAAGGGGGACTATAAGCAAGGAAGAAGAAAAATGTAACATAATTAACTTTGTTCCTTGGATGAGCGAGTGTTCAAACAGGATCTCCATTCAAGAGGGTCCAGGTACAATGAAAATGTATGAAGTAATTAAGTTCAGTGATATAATCCGAAAGATAAATAAATAACCTAATTACATTATGTTGCATTGTCTTAATGGGGATCCATCAATATAGAGTGCCTTTAGTTTTTTAAACCATATCAAATAAAGATGTTTTATCCTACTGAGGGTACAGACAATAACGCCAATTAACATTTGCGTGTATACTGTTTATAGTAGGAAAAAAGATTAAAGGAGCTGAAGAGGACAAAGAAAAAATAAAGCACACAGTGAGAAATCATAACTTTATTACACTTTTACTATTACCCAGTAAAAAAATGCAGCCAAGTGGTTTAATATAATTCAGGGAATATAATAAAACATGTCGATTTTGTGGAATGCTAGAAAATAATAAAGGGGAAGACTATGAGCAATGAAGAAAGGAAAATAGAACAAATGAGTATTATGATTAACGACCAATTCATACATTGAAACATTTCATTTACATTTAATGATTTGTTGAACAGGTCCATACAACTATAAAGTACTTAAATCATTCCATTCTTAAACAAACTGAAATTACATTATGACAACATAATATAAGGGGACAGACATTGTGCTCCTGTATACATATTATTGTAATATGACCGATAAAAGGACAAGGAAATAAGATGGTATACATGTAAAAATGATCAGGTTGAATTCATAATTACCAAAGCAATGCATAATATGAACAATTTGATCTTAGCGAACAACTACATTAACTTGCAATCATTTCAATCATAAACAAAAATACATGATGAAAAAAGTAAATATAGGGGCATAGACATTGACTCCGTATACATAATTGATTACAAGGAATGATAAAATTATATCGATAACTATAGGAACTAGCCCAGGAGAAGCTAAGTATACGGAAAAACAATGTCAATTTCCACAATACTACAACAATCGCTTCGGTAGCATGTGCCGTTATTATAAACATGAACAAAAGATGGAATTGAGTGTTTACATACAAAGCTATATGGCACTTGTAGTAAGGCAGAACATGTAAACATTTGTGGATAGCCTAGTAAAAAGAATATAGGGGTCACGATGAGAAGAATAAAGATCGGTATACATGTAACAAATGATCATGGTTTGAATATCATAATTCCAGCATGCATATTATAAAACAATTTGAATCTTGGAACAGGTACCTGCAACTAGGTTATCACTCTAATCAATTCAATCATTTAACCAAACAATTACATGAGAAAATCGTCATTAGGGGGCATAGACAAATGAACTCTCCTGTATACAAGTATGTAGAGGATGATAATATGTTCGGATCAATAGGAACTAGCCCAGGAAAAGCTAAGTATACCGGAAAACATGTCATTCCACCAACTACGTCGCTTCGGTAGCGTGTGCCTTTATTATAAACAGGAAGGAGTTTAATGTTTACAAAAGCACAATAATGGTAATTGAGTAAACTGGTACAAGCATCATACACTAAACATAATGATATAAAATACACTAAAACATGCAATAAAAGGGGAAACCAAAGTGGTCACGATTTATATGATAAATGGGCCATATAAAAACTTGTCAGAGACGGCGCAACCAACATGTTGAAGGGACCACAAGTGGAGGTGTGGAGTACAATTCTTGTATGATTACCGCATAGAAATCTCATCATTGTGCAGAAAAATCAATTGAACTTTTATTTCTTTTATATATAAACGACCTCCCACTGTGTTCTAATAAACCTCATTTTATTTTGTTCGCTGATGATACAAATTACTTTTTCCCCACCTGCTCCATAATGTACTTGAACAAGAAAAATAAATAATGAACTTAAAGCTATTTCCAACTGGTTCAAATACAACAAATTAGCACTGAAGTTTAAAAAAAAATAAAACTATATGATTTTAAAAATAAACACAGTAATAAACCGGACATTAAAGTTGACATAAAAATTAGCAACACCTCTATCCACAAGTTCAAACTACTAAATTCCTTGGTATTCTTATTGACCATAACCTGTCATGGAATTCTCATACCAAACACATTTCCAAAATTATCTCCAAATATAATGGAATATTCGTAAAGTTAGACCATATCTCCCACAAAAATCTCTGTTACCCTTTATAATTGTCTTATATTCCCGTACATTTCATATGATGCTATGGCTTGGGCTGACGCTAACAACAGTGGTTTAGTTTCACTTTTCCTACTCCAAAAACGAGCCATCATAACGTGCACCAACTCCCTGTGGTTGGCCCATACAGATCCCCTTTTTCATTCTTTTAAAACTTTGAAAGTCCAAGATTGTGGCTCCAACTTGATACTTTTATGTACCAATTAAACCATAAATAATTCAAAATGATCTTATTGATGAAGATTTCTTTAACTTTCACACTCCCACACCCATTATCAAACCAGGATGCTGATATTCGCCATATAAAAATGTTCAAACACTCCGTCATGGCAAATAATGTACACTTAAAAAATCCAAGGGTCCCTTGTCTTGGTCAACTTGCCATCCACTAAACCACCTCCCCCTCACTCATCCTGTCAAAACAAACATGAAAAAATATCTTCTCAGTTCATATAGTGATTGTCGTCATTTGAATTTCTTTTGTTTACTTTTCTTCTGTGTTCAACTTCTTTCCTTTATAATAGTCGGTCTGTTGTAATGTTGTTTCGTGATGTGCGTTGTGTATGCTGGTTTTTTGTGGCTTAGTTTCACATGTGTAATCTTAAAGAGGTCATTGCATCCCACGCCCTGCGTTTAGAGTGACCTCGTTCACCACTGGTACAGCAGTGATGACATTATTATGACATAGATTATGACATTATATTTTTTCTATACAGTAACACTAATCTTAAATATTTGAATTCCATTCATATTGACTTATCATCATGTTATATAACATATAAATATCACATTATCTTCTCATTGTAACACATTCTTTATAATTATTTAAAAAATGTATGGCTGTTTTTGGGATGAACAAAATAAATATTGATTGATTGAGATATTGCCAATCCAAGTCTTGAACCTGGGACCTTGCTTAATCGCTAAAAAGCATGAGATGTATACACCTTTTTCGTAATTGTCACATGCTGGCTTGATGCGGGAGTTTATTTGGTTTCTGGATGGCCGTGTCCATGCCTTGTTTCAAGAACAGCGCAATGCCTCTCATTGGTCTCATTTTTACAATATAATCAAAGAGAGGCAATACGCTGGCGTTGAGAGGTGGGACCGTGTGACCGACCCGAAACTTGATAGGCTCCCGCGCCCCGCATCAGGTCAGGATGTGAAATTATGAAAGGGTGCAGTACTTCTCCTGCCCCGTTTAAGGTAATAAACTTGATTCTGTTGGTACTTGGATTTAGTTGTTAGGCATAGCAATAACCAACCTTCTTATCTGCTCCGATATTGGCTGCAACCATAAGTGGCGTCATCGTGCTCTCTTCAGCTTTGTCTACATCAGCGCCTGCGCTCAAAAGAATCCTCAATGTCCTGATGTCACCTTTCAAAATGGAATACGTCATTAGAGTTTGTCCGTGCTTGTTCGTTTGATTCGGTGATTGTCCACTTTCGAGAAGCGATATGAGTTTATCATTGTTTTCCTCTCCTCTATGGCACGATTGAAATAGTGAGTCTTGCTCCTAAAATAAAGTGTAAATTAGCGAATTATTTTTTTTTTAAATTAAATCAATTTAAAATGTAAATTCCATTTATTTTAAAAATACAGATCGTGATAACATTACTTTATTCAAGTTTATCCAAAAAAAAATATGGTAAACTGAAGACGCGTTAACATTCATGGGCACGATGGACAGGGAAGACATTTCAAAGATACACTTCATTCTTCTCTCAAGAGCTTCAACAATGCGGTGTACACTCGGAATAGCCTAACTCAAGATCGTCCCACCAGGAGCACTCTTATCAACAATGGTGCAATGACCTCGGATACAACGGGGCTGAAACTGATAGACAGAAACACAAGTCCAGGACCCACCCATAATGACGCATTGGCTTCTGGTGGTATTCCCCCAACGAATGTCCAGTGTGTCACAGACTATCCTATTCTCCCATTGGCTTCATCAGCTACACGTGCACGCATGTGCTCCTTGATTTGATTGTTTTCGTCATCATTGGTCATGGTCATCTTCAATATTTGAAGGACCAACAGAAGAAGACGACGACAGTAATTTCAGTAAAGCCCATGATCTACTACTTCCAGTCCCAGCGAGCGATTTTTTCGCGTGAGCATGCGTAAAACTTGATCTTGGGTCAAAATACTGTATTGCGCACGCCAATCGCTCGCTGCGACTGGAAGTATATCGTCATGAAACTTCCAAACAGGCCAATCGACCAAAAGTCACATTTCGAGATATCGGCGATTGAAGTTTTAGAGAATTATGAACTTGCATATCTAAAATTTGAAACACTTTAGGAAAATGATTTTATGTGTACATAGTGGACATTGAAACGTTCTTCATTTTGAGCACACTTTCAATTCAAGTATCCTTTGTTTTCCTTGTCAAATTTAATTATAAAGTGATTGGTCTGTTTGCAAAAACTATAAAACGTCCTCCGTTTCTATGTCAAAGGAGACGAATGCACATTAGCCTGTTTGGCGTACTCAAAAACAGTCGATCGATCGCCTCAGACGGTGGTGTTAAACATACTTTTGCCTGCCGAGGAGCCAAAATGACTCTGCTTTTGAATGATGGCCGTCATCATCTCTTACAGGCAAAATATGCCAATGAAACTAGAGAAGAGGACCGATGAGGTTCTATCTTTTTTATTTTGTAAGTAGAATTGATTTAATCAAACTTAATACTTAATGTAAATGCTATAATATATTAATTTGAATGGAAACCTGTAAACGCTGTATTTTACGGGGTTTTGTTAGCAGAATTGCTGCCAGAATTTTCTTGTAAAATGTATAGTATTTTCCTGTAAACCGTAGAACTTAATAGTATAATTGAAAATTCATAATAATCTACGATAATGTTGATACTCGAAAAAATCGAATAAAAGCTCCAATTCTGTAGTCGTTTTAGACGTCTGGTAAATTGGACATAACATTTACAGTATTTTGCTGTATTTCCAAAATTGCAGCATCGGCCTACATGTGTAAGTACACTAAGGACATGATGGACATTCAAAGTGTATGTCTATCGTTTGAAACCCTGGGTTTTGTGAATTATTGGACATAATAACTTCCATAAACGTTAAGTGGAAGAAGTTGTGATTTATCTGTTTATTGCTTGAAGGTGTATATTTGGATAGTTTTTGCAGAGTAAGAGGAATCAAAGATCACTATTTTATTAAGAAGAAAGCTTTATCTTACTATCAAGTCATTTATATTTGTATTAATTTTAAGAGGTGTTCGGACGAAAATCATTTGAATTCTCAATAACGAAAACTATAGGAAGTGTATATTGGCAATTAGTGTCAAATGATGTTTCTAAAAATCGTAAAAACACACGACTTCGGAGTGTCTATTGGTACAATTTGCAATAAAATTGACATTCCATGGATATTATTTTATTTTTGTCATCAAACAGACCATTGCGTATAATGTTTCACCTTTGGAGTCACAGCACTCGTACAGTATAATTGAAAACTTTCTATGAGTAAAAAACAAACCATTTTGAGGTTAAGATGGTAGTTTGCCGGCATTTCTATTGCGCTGCTCAATGGTTAACTTGTATTTCAAAGACTTCTGACGTTTAATTTCAATTCAAATTGCCAAACTTTCTGATTATCAAAGTGGTATATATTGAAAATGCAGAATGATAATTTTCTCATATTAAACATCTTTCGTTATTGGAATTGAAAGGAAAATAATTTCCTCTATCTACTCAATAAAATGAGGTGTAATCGGG
This sequence comes from Ophioderma brevispina, assembly GCA_023653785.1. Classification (NCBI taxonomy): domain Eukaryota; kingdom Metazoa; phylum Echinodermata; class Ophiuroidea; order Amphilepidida; family Ophiodermatidae; genus Ophioderma; species Ophioderma brevispina. The sequence goes on from JAMKCH010028317.1 coordinate 61,927, forward strand.
TTGCATTCCATTATATTGAATAATTTCAATGAGTAATCTTTTAAAGTACCATTAACCATGCATTTTAATTAATGTGAATAATAGTTTTTCTACATGCACTGCATCTGCAAAAACTAGGGTGTTAAAATTAACACCGCTCGTATTCTAGGAGGATCACACCAAAAGCATGTCAAAATTCAACACCTTTGGTGTTATTTTAACACCCTCATGTGTTGTTTTAACACCAAATAGTGTTAAAATAACACCAAAGGTGTTGAATTTTGATACCCTCTTGGCGTGGTTCTCCTAGAACACCGGCGGTGTTAATTTAACACCCTATGTGTTTTGCAGTGTGTACTCAAAATCACATTACTTTATTGCGCTTATTTAGTAAGTACACAGAGAAATGATCAAGTTAGTTTAATTATTAATCACTAAGTTGATGAAACTAAAAATAATATCATAGGTATGTGGGGAAATATAGTAAAGAAAAGAGTAAAAACGAAAAAGATTTGGAGGTACTATGTTTTACATATCATTATTGATCTTAATTTGGCTGTAAATTAATCATATAAGTAATTTTTATTCATGTAAGCCTATCTAACTGAGACATCGAACCCTGGGACCCTCTGATATGAAACCCAACTACCTAACCACGATACTATGTATGTTACCGTTATTGCAGGGAATATATAAGAACATTAATTTTATACATTACTTTCTTTCAAATTAATATTTGGCACATTAAAATGAACAAATATCATACCAAACGTGGAAGGGTTTTCAACAAATAAAAAATTGTGAAACAGTGAAATATAGTTACTACAGTAGTGCTTGTTTGTGACTTTGCTGGTGTTACCAATTGTCTTGTTGTTTTAAAACTTTGAATTACTAACATAGCTGATTTGAATCTGTTTACTTAATTACACTTCAAAATCAATTAAACTTCCCAGCAACAGGTGTCAAACGAGTAATGGTGCTATTTTTGCACAATTTACCGTAACTTAATACAATGTATGTTTGTGTTAACACTTCTCAATTTTTTGCCCGCAACGATGTAAACTGAGTAATTTGTTACTTTTTTTTTGCACATTTTACCCTAACTTAATCCCTGCATGTTTTGTTAACCAAATTGCTCAAATTTACATAAGGGTATTTGTGAAATTATTTAACTATTATGTCTAAAACAACAAAAACAATAAACCTCAACTGGCGCGATTAATCAACTGAAGGCTCCCTTTGTCCGTCTCAGCGCCAGGAACGTCGCTTCGACAGTCCAAGACATCTTACAATCCTACGTCTAGTAAAGACAGCTAAAAATGCATATTTTTGTTTAAACTTATCACTATAACATGCATCTTGTATTTGACGAAATCAGACGATGCGCTGTAAAAATCCAGTGGACTCACATACAAGGATCAGAAAAAGACAATACCTGGCCGTATTTCCAAAATCAAGCAAAATATTTTATTGTCCATTGGTCCATGCCTCTTACTACTAAATTTATAACAGAGGCTCCTACTTCTAGTTTGAACTTTGAATATATCAACATTATTTATCCACTATTATGGATTTTTCCAGTTTATATGTTCTTTCCAGTAAAAATACTGGTCAATCTCACGAGGACACACTGGCAGCCTTCCTGCCAACAAAATCCCCATAAACTACAGCTTTTATAGTTTTCATCCAAGGTCATTTATTTTTAACCTTAAAATGCATTATGTTTTACCAAAAATTAAAGGTCCATGGTCGTATCGCCTAATAGCCTCGTCCCCCTGGGACCCCAGGATTTTACCCGAAATGGTCAAAATTTTGGTTTCAGAAGAAAGCACTATTTTTCTCCTTTAACCCTGTGAGATAGTGTAGGGCCTAAAGGATGTTTGGTTTGGAATGTATGAGCGAAAATATGCCCATTTTTGTTGACCAATATTAGTTTTACATAGTACTGTTACAAGTAATTTTTAGCTCTCATTTCAAAACGTTTGAAATATCGGCGCGAAACTTTACAGATAGGGTTTGAGGTGAAGGTCATACTATCAAGATTTAAAATTTATAGACTTATATGCAAACCGTAAAATTTGGTTGACTTTTGGTGGATGGCCTACTAAATTATTGTGTTCGTCAGTGCTTTTTTATTTTCCAACACATTCACACTCTCTGGATAACTTGCCATATATAATATATGTACTATATATATAATTTAAAGAACGACTACTAATCACACCATTCCTTCAACAACGATCATCTTCCAATGCACAGAACTTTCAAAGTACATATGGGCTATCTCAAGACAAAGGCAAAGATTTTCTATCAAGTGGTCTACATCAGCGGGCAGCGCCTTTTAACCCCACCACAAAACGCGCACTTATGCCTCGCCGAGAATAAATATATGATGGCCCCAAAGACAGCACTCTCAACACGTTCGGAACTTGTAATCCAGTTGCAGAACATACACACAAATATAAACTTTTGTGAACTGACTACCTCATAATTTTTGATATTCTTTTCAGAGGACTTGCGTCTGGCCGTATTATCATCACTGTCCTATTTTTCAATCACGGTGGTCCAGCCACTTTTATAACTATTGTACTTCGTAAGATATTATACATTTTATTCAGGGGGGGGGGGGGGGGTGTTGTATTTTTTGTCCTAATCTTCGCCTCAAAGGATGCGCGCGTACCCATCTTCACCTCTGCACGCGCTCGACTTTCCGCCTCGGCGCTGCGTCTTATGCGCCATCGTTGTGTTTTCTTGAGGCGACGATTCCGACATCATACAATAGTACATAGTCGAATGATTGCGACCAGCATAGACCTGTTCCTGCATGACACTGCCAGTAACTAGTATGTACTACTAATTTGACTAGCTGCCTGATTCTTTTTATATCTATATATATATATATATTATATATATATAGTATAGATATCTCATATATATAGTAGATATTATATATATATATCGTCACGAGTCTTCAAACGGCCAATCAACCATTTTGGCGAAATTGAGTTTTTTGGATATTTTGATACTATATCACAGCTCTTTTCATATACCAATATTTGAGCAAAAATAACATTCCAATTTATAGATTTTCACTTTTGGAATCATACCCAAACGCCAAATGAAAGTCTCCACAACCGACCAATCTGCATTCGTCTGTTTGCTGTACCTGAAAACCACCGCACGGCAGCTTATTAAGTGACTATCGATCAATGGATATTGCGAGATTCATCTCCTCGCTCGATCACACTGGGGCCTAAAATAATAGAAGTCTGGTCCGAAGTACAATGCTGTGGTAGCTGTATCTGAGACGATTTTGCCGGAATCAAAAATAGTAAATTTTCCAGTATTTACTGACAGCATTCTGCCGAATATTACGGTAAAAATTACAGTATTTTTTTTTTTTTTTTTTAATTTTACTGAAATATATATTTGGCGAGTATTACAGAGATTGTGAAGTGTAGGAGTAAAAAAGCACTGAACGAATATCCTACTTAGTAGCCTATCCATAAATGTCAACAAAATTTTACGGTTGCATAGCCTGTAAAATCCAGTTAATTTTGGTAAAACCATATGCATGACCCTCGTCTACCTGAGCCTTTTTTGAACCAAACTCCCGAATGGGGGGTGTGGTTACCACCCCCCCCCTGTGAAATTTTCCGTTACTGAACCCCCGATCCTGTAAATTTTGGTACCAAAGGATAGCTTAGAGTTTTCTTCTTCCATTGGTACCAAATAAAGTTACTAACATCCCCATTATGAGACTCAACATTACGTCATATGTTGAGGAAAGTCCGAAAATACTGAATATAGGGTGTATTTGATATTTCGCAATTAGCGACGCAAACACCCTATTTAGTCTAAAATGATGTCATTATATAAAACTAGTCATTTCCCATCAAGTAGAGTCAAAAACCGCATGAAAAAGTTTTTCCTAACCTTTTTGGCGAAAATTAAAATTTTCCAACTGTGTGTGTCTATGGAAATGGCGTTTTGCTACATGCGAACTTTATACGTCATTGTGACTTAATGCTATGCATGTTGGTACTTATTTTTGTATCAATGGCAAAGAGGAGGACCATATCTATTCTATTGGTACCAAAATCAAGTGTCGTGATGTTCCTGTATTGTGTTAGTTCATGTTGGACTTCTCTTCCGGAGGGGGTGGGTTACCATCCCCCTTCCATCATTTGGGATCACCCTGTATCGTACCTAATCCCGGTGGATGTTTGTTTTTGGATTAAAAGGACGGACATTCCAATTGACAATTACATTAAATAATTGGCACAAAAAGGGGTTTTTACAAGCCGGGGAAAAACCTGAAGGGTGGGTGGTAACCACCCCCCCCCGTCGGTAGACGAGGGTTAAACTGTAAAATATAAAGGTGAATTTGAATGAAACTGCTGTAGTTTCTGGGATTTTTGTTGGCAGAATGCTGCCAGTATTTTCCTATAGAATTTTACAGTATATTAGATATCGCATATAGTGAAATAATGTTGATATAATTCAAAGTTCAAATATGAGCCTCTCTTAAATTTAGCCGTAATGGCCTCGAAAATTGGACAAAAAAGTATTTTGGCTATATTTTTTAAATACGGCCAAGTAGTGTCTTTTTCTGATCCTTTTTTATTGTTAAGTGCACTGTAATTTTTCAGCGCACGTATTTCGTAAATACAGATGGCATGTAAGTATAGTAGAAACAAAAATATGCATTTTAGCTGTGTTCTTTACTATATGTCGATTGTAGTTCTTGACTGTACTAGCGACATCCGGGCTTATGAAGCACGCAATGGAGCCTACGTTTGTTGTTTTGAATCGCGCCAGTTGAGTTTTAATTTTAATTATTTATTTTTTATAAAAAATTAAAAAAAAAATATTTTTCTTTTAATTTTGTAAGGAGACAACAATACGTTTCATGAGAATACTTTCACAAATACCCTTATTCCTTTTGAGAAGTGATAACACAAACATACATGTATAATTACGGTAAATTGGTTCGCAAAATAGTAACATGTTACTCATTTCCACCTGTTGCTGGCCAAATTAATTGATTGTTGATGTTGTAATAAAAGTGAAAATATTCAAATCATCTAAGTTTGGTAATTCAAGTTAAACACAAGATGATTTGTCAACCCCAGAGGCATCAACACACTAATGTGTAGCCTATGTTCAAACTTCAATATTTTTTATAGATTTTCAAAAACCTCTTGTTGAAAACCTTTCACGTTTTGGTATGCTATTTGTCCTTTTAATTTAACAATTTAATTTGAAGGAAAATAATGTATATACATAAATTCAATGTTCTTATATATCGGGGTTATTAGGTATTTGGGGTTATATCAAGGGTCCGCGGGTTTCATTCCTAGTTAGATAGGCTTATATGTTTAAAAGTTACTTTGCATGATTAATGTACAGCCAAATTATCCCTCGTCTACCCGATCATTTTTAAACAAAATCCCGAAGGGTTGGGGTGGTTACCACCCCCTGTTATGTTCGTTTTCTGAACATCCGATTTTCCTGTAAAATTTGGTACCGAAATGACAGCTTAGAGTTTCTTCTTTCCAGTGGTGCCAACATAATTACCAACATCCCCATATGTTGAGGAACGTGCGAAAATACTGAAATAGGGTGGAAAATTGATATTTCGCATTTTTAGCGACCCAAACAACTTATTATAGCACTAAAAATGCTTCTCATGTTATAAAAATAGTCATTTGCCCATATGAAAAAGGTTATATTCCTTACCTTTTTTGGCGAGAATGAAATTTTCCCCTATTCTACACTAGGTGTCTATGAAATTGTTTTTTGCTGACATGCGAACTTTTATGACGTCATTTGACGTAATTTCTAGGCATATTGTACTGCTTTTGGTATACATGGAAAGAGGAGGACCATACTTATCAATTGATACCCCCCAAATCGAGTGTCTTGAGGTCATGTGTCGTGCTAGCAATTTGGACTTCTTTCCCGAAGGGGTGGTTCCCCCCCCCCCCCCCCCACCATCCCATTACTTTTGGATCACCTTTATCTTTTCTATACGCCGGTGGGTGTTTTGTTTTGGATGAACAGGGAGCGGAATATGCAATTGACAATTACACTTAAAATATTTGGCACCAAAAAAGGGGTTTCAGCAAGCCGGAAAAACCTGAGGGGGTGGTAACCACCCCTCCCCCTTAGGTAGACGAGGGTTTAGATCAATAATGCAATGTAAACACAGTACATCAAAATCTTTTTCGTTTTTTCTCTTTTCTTTCCTAAGTTTCCAGTACTTAGTTGATTAATCATTTCACTAACTTATTCTATAATTTCTCTGGTTTTTACATAAATAAGCACATAAAGTAATGTGTTTTTGAGTACATGTAGACAAATTATCATTCACATTTTCAGCACATCGCATTAAATACATGATTAATGGTAACTTAACACTACTCCCTTGAAATATTCATAAATTGCATGCAACCCGATACACTTATTTTAATTGTCATACAATTATTTTCATTTCAATTCCAATAACGAAAGATGTTTAACATGAGAAAATTCTCATTCTGCATTTCATAAATACCACTTTGATAATCAGAAATATGGCAATTTGAATGAAGTCAAACCAAAGGCTTGCCGGAAACTGCCATCTTAACCTCAAATGTCGAGGGTTTTTTTACTCATCGAAAGTTTTCAACAGCAGAAAGTAAAGAGCAACTACTCTAAAGAGTGCTATGACTCCCAAGTGGAAAACATTATACGCAATGATCTGTGTTTTTGATGACAAAACTCAAATAATTATCCCATGGGAATATCATTTCAATTTTTTTCTATTACAACACCCCCCCTCCAGAAGTCCGTTATTTTTACGATTTTAGAAACATCCTTTGACACTAATTGCCAATATTACCTTTCCCTAACTTGCTAGTAGCTACATGAATCGTGTATTTTTTTCAGTGACAGTTTGGAGCTACTGAAAACTTACTAACGTAAATGTTTAAAAAAAAAGATACCATATTAATAAAGAGTTGTTTTAGTTTTATTGTACTGACAATAACAGTGTTCATTATAAACACGTGTTGTAATGTGTTCCGCTCATTAAAAGTGAAAGTGATTTTCGTCCGAACGCCTCGTCAATTTAATATAAATATAAACATGTATTTTTTTTACTAAAAAATCCAAAAAAGAAAAAATTTTATTCTTTGTTTTTTGAATTGCTCTTAGAAAAGACACAGTTAAGATAACTATTATCCCGTTACTCTCCTCATCACATTTTGCCCTAGGCAGTTTTCCAAAGAATAACACAGTCCGCGCTTCTTAAAGCATGCATGGTACAAGTTGGCGAGCAGAAAGTAACTGAACACAAGTTTAAAAAAAAATTAGCAACTAGCTTGCCACATCACCTGATCACCTCCAGATACACATGCATAGCAATCCACATAGTGTTAATTTAAATTAAGTTCATCACTTAATAATTTGATAAAAATTCTGTTTGTTTTGAGAAATGTGTCAATATGATCTTATTTGGAATGTTGATTGTAAAGTTATGACATTTTTTGAAATTGCTGATTGTAATTTTGGTCCAATAATGTGTTTGATGATCATCGATTAATTTCTTATCTGTTGCTGAGTTATTTTTTTCTTCCTAGTCCGCCCTCAATTGGTAGCTATTGGTAGTAGCAATCATTGCTTGCAGACGATGGCGGTCAAGCCTCTCGATATAGCAACACACCAAAAACGAATCAAAATAATAAAGAAAGAATCCCAAACCGATTTAGGCTCTTTGCTGGGTGTCTATCATGGGTGTTCCCATGACCCACACACGTCCTCGTCCGTTTGACAACAAGAAAAAATCAAAATTGTTCGTCAGATTTCGCTTACGTGTTAAACCAATGGCTAAGTCTGAAATTTGGATTTCTTGGCCCCCCCTCCCTGATGTATTGAATAGAGGAACTGATGTTTTACAATCCGGCAACTAACTGAACTTGCCGGTTAAACTTGCAGATTTTTGATCTGTTGAACTGAAGTCACTAAATGACTTGGCAAGTATTTACCAGTGAGGGGGGTGGGGCGCTGGATGGGGACTGCCATTTCAGAATTGTATGTATTGTAATGTAAAGGCAGTGTAATACACCCTTTCCATTTTCACGCAACACGGTCCCACCAAAGACCCATTTAAAAAAAAAAAATTTATTCAAACCCAGTGGCGTCGTCAGACCTTCTTTTTTCGGGGGGGGGTGATTTTTTTGGGATGAAAGTGAAATTCTGTGCAGGCCAAATCGCTTAATTTTGGCCAACATTTGATTTAAATCCCAAAATTGCTGATTTTGTTTTCCTTTCGCGGGGGGGGTGTTTTTGCACCCTCGTGCGCCGCACTGCCTTAAACGTGTATGGGAGACACCGTCTAGATTGAATTTTCCAGAAAACTGGCAATTGATCTTTTCTCTACGTTGATGTGATTTGCATAAAACTCACATGCTTTTTTTTAGCTGGTTAGCGGAAAATTCCTACTTCGATGTCATGTCATGTAAAAAAAAACCAGTTATGCATGTGCACAAATGCGTGGCTTACAATTAGGTCCCCCTCCAGGTGCTATAGTGACTGCTTTCATCCTTCTGGGTATAAAAATTATTTCAAATTTTATGTTTTTATTGGCTGAATCATTGTTTTAATTTATCTTAGGCCTATTTTTTTTAATGGCGGGCGAAGTTATACTGGCAATGAGGATTTCAATTTTCCTCGCCATGCATTACTTCAACACGCACAGAGTTTCTAACAGCCTTGACACATCATCAATACATTCCATAACTCAACTCCTTATAACAATATGCACCCTGGTGTCAGGTATGAGTCATGATACTCAGAATGCATAAGGTCAGTTAGCCGGTATATACGGAGGTCATAACCATGGCCCTGGAATGACAATCTAATTAGTAAAATCACACCTTATATAAAAGCTAAGCCAAACAAGGCAACAGATAAACAGTCCCAGTTGTGAATGAGTTTGTATTACGTGTATGACCTGTGTTTTCAAGTGTCATGTACACATAGTTCCAAGGCATTAGCATGTGGATGGGTTTTTTGCATTTTTAAAAAATAAATATAGCAATAATTAAAATGTCAAATTTTATGTCTCATTTATAGATGACCTTCAACTGGCAGCCTCAGGGGAAGGGGAAAGGTGGGAAAGGTCAACAATGTTATATAGCAAATAAGTCAGATTAATTTAGTAGTGTTTTTTCTCATAAAAAATCATATTAAAAAACAATAGGGGGTTGTTTAATAGGTACCAAATCACAACTTTTTTTTTAACTCAAAAATGCAATTCAGCTTTACATGTCAAGCAAAACAATAGACACAATAAAGTCTTATATTGAAAAATCCAATGTTTAAAATGACTTGATAGAAGCTAAAGCTGTATTCTGATATAAACTAGTGAGCTTTGATTCCGTTAAGAAAATAAGGAATCAAAAGTATCAAAATAAACCTTCAAGCAATATAAACAGAATAATACACAACTTCTTCCACTTAACGTTATTATGTCCAATAATTCACAAAAACCCAGGGTTTCAAACGCTAGACATGTACGCTTTGGTTGTCCGTAGTGAACTTACAAATGTGGGCCATGCTGCAATTTGGAAATTACAGAAAATACTAAATCTTATGTCCAACTTGACCAGGCGTATTTAAAACTAATAAAAATGGAGGCTTTTCGAATTTTCGAAAATCAACATTAGCGTACAATATTATGAATTTTCAATCTTTAACGAGTAAGTACTAAGTTTACAAGAAAAATGCTACTTTACAAAAAAAATTCTGGCAGCAATTATTCCAACCAAACCCCGTAAAATCCATCTTTTACAAGTTTTCATTCAAATTAACTGTATATTTATAGCTTGATGTATTATATTTTACATTAAGTATTAAATATTTGATTAAATCAATTCTAATAGAAAATAAAAATTGCAGAACCTCGTCATTCCTCCTTTCTATCTTCACTGGCACATTATTTTGCCTGTAAGAGACAATGACACCTTGGAAAATCGTACAAAAGCGTAGTCATTTCTAGCGCCCTCGGCAGGCAAAAGTATGTTCAACATGTTCAATACCACCATCTGAGGCGATCGATCGAGTTTGAGTACGCCAAACAGCTCAATGTGCATTCGTCTCCTTTGACATAGAAACACAGGACGTTTTTATGTTTTTACAAACAGACCAATCACTTTGAATTAAATTTGAAAGGAAAACAAAAAATACTTGAATGGAAAGCGTGGCTCAAAATGAAAACACAATGTCCATAATGTCCACATAAAACCATTTCCCTAAAATGTTTCAAATTTTAGATATGCAAGTTCATAATTCTCGAAAACTTCAATCGCCGATATCTCGAAATGTGAATTTGGTCGATTGGCCTGTTTGGAAGATTCGTGACGATATATATATATATATATATATATATATATATATATATATATATATATATATATATATATATATATATATATTTCATTATTTTGATTGTATCAATTTTTACAGTATACTGTAATTTTCACAGTAAATATTTGGCAGGATTGTGTCAGTAAAATACTGCAAAAATTTATATTTTTTGTGTGGCAAAATCGTCTCAGATACAGCTACACACATTGTACTAATATAAACTTCGACCAGCCTTCTATAGGCTACCCAGTGTTGATCGAGAGTGGAGATGAATCTCGCAATATCCCATTGATCGATAGGTCACTTTATAAGCTGTCGTACGGTGGTTTTCAGGTACAGCAAACAGACGAATGCATATTGGTCTGTTTGGAAGACTTTCATTTGGCGTTTGGGTATGATTTCCAAAAGTGAAAATCTATTATATCTACAAATTGGAATGTTATTTTTGCTCAATATTTGGTATACGATATCATGGGCTTAACCAACAACATTTATGCAGCGCAACACCGGTTCCTTTTTTGACTCAATGTTTAAAAGAGCGTGGTCAAGTAGTGGATGTCTATATAGGGCAGGAGCGTGAACCAGACAGGTCAAACATCCTCGTTCACCGGTCCCCACTACAGAAAAGATTTGGCACCTTTGGTAGTTAGTATAGACACTCTTTGTCGATGCTAGGTAGGTAGTATTCTCAAATTGTGGTGTCGCTTTTTCAATAGGGCCAATTTAAGGTTACACAGGTTTCGACTCAAGGTCAACAAAGTTCATGCATCGAAAATAATTAGAAGATTAGAATGTTCAATGTTGTGCTGAAACTACTTTACATAAAAAATATTACCCTAGTAATAGAATATTATAGTAGATTTCAAATTAAGTGAGATTCCTTGCATATTCGGACAGGTAAGACATTGATATGGGGTTCAATCCTCGGCCATGCAGAGACTAGGGCTTTGTTGCCATTACAAAACATATTGTGCCCATGGAATAAAGTTACTTTACAGAATCGGCTTGCTGGAAATTGATGCATTCAGTTATACAATGGTCTGTTAATGATAAAATGACTTATGCCATTGTTGGCCCGGATGTCAAATCCCTTAATACATCTCTTAATAAATATCTTAATACAAGGTCGGCCCATTTTGATGACCATATTAAAACTTAGTTGTGTTATATGTACATCGATATAAGAATGCATTATTTCTCCAATGCTGTGATACTTTATATTTTGGCAGTGCCAAAGGTAAGTTATGTTCAAATAACAACATTTAATGAAATATTCGCGTTTTCATCCTGATATTTCAATTGAAACATCCAAGCTATCTAATTGTGAAATAATGTATTTTAGGTCAACATTTATTTACTAACTACATTACTACATATGAGTATCATAAACTTTTTTCCCTTTGGCCATTAAAATATTTCCTCTTACCTCTCACAGTGAATGGACAGACCTAAACTTTTAATGAGGTCTCACTTATTTTGAAATCTACTATAGTATAAGTAAACAGTAACTCACCTCATCGTCTAAGTGGTCCTCCTCTTCGTTCTGGCCTTCATTGCCACGTTGAATCAGTAAGATATTGGGTAGTTTTGCCTTGTATCGAAATATAAAATAAATACATATCAGATTTTTACTTTCATCTCATAATAATACCATCATTGTCTGCACGCTGATATGAGTTTCGACTCAAGGTCCCTTCGGAAAAATGCCTCCTCGTTGCTAAATATGGAAATGAAGAAAACGAGTCCTTAGAAATCCTGGACTGCTAATTCGGAATAACGAAACCTATTTGCTAAATCTGAATAACGGAAATACTGCACCTAGTTCTAAAATTAGGAATAACGGGACTGTCCAGTGTGTTTTTTTCAACATTAAAAAGCAAATAATATAAAAAAAAGGATTGGTAAGAGGAGGGTTAATATCTGATTGAATTAATTATTCTGCCACCACATCTTATTCAACATGGCAGTTTATTTCCGTCTTGGCTGCCGAATTCATAGGATGGGTGGCACAAAACTAAATTCTTTCCATAACTAGTGGCGATGGCCATGTATATATCAAAATTAGTTCACATATTTTTGAAGAGGTGTTTTAATATAGACCGTATTTTCTAGATTCATTTCTAACCTGTGGGGTTTTGTGGAATTTTCTTGACAAGAGCGTGAGCACAGAGCAACCTTTCTTTTGATAAAGGACTATAGAAAAGGCGCTTGGCACACTTATGCACATTTCTCACCATCTTGTAATGTAAAAAAAAGATTACACTAAGAGGTTTCTAAATGCAATTGGCTGGTCGACATATTTCGCCATTGTAGTCCGTTTGGCTGGGTGGGTCCCGTCGTTGAGAGATGTGCCCAAGTAACTCTTCAAGCCATGTACTGGACCATCAGACATACCAAAACAAAGTTAGAGGGCCGTTTTAAAAATGGACCGCCAAATTCCATTTACCACCCATATAATGACGTTTTCATAGCCACTTTATGGGGTGGGAATGGTCCGGTTGTAGTTTTCCTATCTTTTTGAGGTCAAATGTCTAGAGCGGGTAAAAATGCACTATTTAAATGTATTCCTAATGGAGGGCCCTTTTCAAAAAGGGCAGCAAAATGCCAATTTAGCACCACTCAAATTCTATGATGTTTCTAGACTGGCAAAAATCGGGGTGAAAGGCCCAGTTTTTCTGTGTTTTGCTTGTTGTGATGTCAGATGTATTAGAGCGGGGTCATGTTACGCAACTAAAAAATGATTCCTAATAGAGGGCGCTTTTTTCAAAATGGCCACCAAATTGCATTAATACATTATAATGACGCTTGTAATTGCCATAAAAGGGTTAAAATGGTCCAGTTTTCATGGTTTTCCTATATTGGTTTTTTTTTTTTTTTTTTTTTTTTTTTTCTTTTTTTTTTTTTTTCTTGAGGCAAAGTATAGAGCGGTCACATTAACTAAATACAGTATTCCTAATGGAAGCGCTAGTCAAATGGCGGCCACATATAAGTTAACACCTCTAATGAAGTTTTATTAGCCAAATAATGGGGGAATGACATGCCCCATTTGTCAATATATTATTGAGGTCAAATGTATAGAGCGGTCCGCATTCACCATTAAAGGTTTATTTCCTAAGGGGGCGCTTTTAAAAATGGCGCCAATTGCATTAACACCATTTGGTGAGTTTTAATAGCATAAAGGGGTGAAATGGGCCCGGTTTTTCAGTGTTCCCATTTGTTGATTGTTTTATCCATTATTTTGTTGAGTTACTTTATTCAGTTTAACAAAGTTGCGCGTTTCATTTTCTCTTTCTTACATTAATTTTAATGATTTCTCGTGATGTTTCAGGTAATGAATATGCTGTATTGGTGATATTACAATTTAAGGGCTGATAGGGTTTGCGCTTACCAGCTGTAAATGAAGCGAAATGATTACGGCGATTTCTGATGCAGCTAATGATAATATTGAATCGTGCTTGAGGCATTGTAGAGGAGGAAAAAGATTCAAACCATGGACAGACATGGTGGACATGATAGCCAATGTCTTGAAAGCGCAGACAAATTCGCAGCACATTTGGGGGGATTTTCTCAGACACAGCTTTGGATCTTGTGTGGAAGTCTGCCTCCGCTGTAAACAGGCTTGATAAAAACTTTGATTCCTACCATGACAAAATCGGTGAGGACTCTGACGAAAACAACGTCAAGTCATGCGGCCAATTAATTGAATTAACAAACAATCAATCGCGATTTACCCCTTCCTGCGAGAGATGGTTGAACTGCGACGGGTTCTAGTTTGGAGTTTTGTAGAGTTTCCCCATGTGTTGAGGAAAGTGTTGATAAAAGGGTTCAGATAATTAAACAGACAATCAACAGTATCCCTGATAGAGGGTGCTTGTCAAGATGACCAGGAAATTAACAGATTCTGAATAGATTTAATTTAAAAAAAAAACCATTTCAGAATCATCTGCAGTAGCAACTCAGCCCAGGTTTTGCAACAACTTCTAAAGGCTAGTTTGTTATCATGGTTCATAAACAACAAAGGAGGAAAATAAGAATAATCGTGACCATTAAGGGCCTTACATTTTGTATCAAATGATTCGAAAACTTGAAGCATTCATTATTCATTACCACCTATCTGCTACCATGGGAATGCAAATCATAGTAGAGTTAGAGTAAATAGCACAAATGCATCAGTACATGAAACAGCACGATGAAATCAGTTGTGACTGGCATTGACTGCTTGCATGCACAACATGATGAGGAATAACACGAACATCGGCCTCTTCTATAAGTTAAGCTTTGGGGAACCTTCATTACTGGAAGGCAAACGCTATTCGCCGGATAGTCTGGCGAATAACTGTTGTGAAATCTAGTACGGAAAAACTACTGGAATTAGTAATATTTACCTCTTACTCTAAAATAATATTGAATACATTATTTGAAAAAAGGCCCATGGTGGATTCGACTGTGTTTATACCTGCATATTATAAATCGATGCTTCTTATCCACTACACTAGCGAGGGGAGGATGTGGGTGGTGATTGCAGGTTTTAAATATACATAAAGCTTACGGAATACAATAAACGATAAATTACTATTTGTGATATGATAATATACTAATAAATAGCGCCCGCATAGTTTGGCCGGTAAATAGGATTTCAAACAGTAATTCGCCAGAAAGTCCGGCGGAATAGTCACTTCCTTACTTGGAAACACCAAAGGAAGAGAAGCAATGTATCATCTGCCATCCTGACATGAAACTTGAGTATATTTTCTATTGTTGGTGAAGTTTGAGCTGCTTGTTGGCAGTACTCATGGAGAAGTGTCTCGAATTTCTCCTTGTTACTTTGATGCCTACAGACATGTCGATCTCGAACTGTTTTATTGGCGCGAGGTCTGACCCTCTATGTACTTTACTCAACAAATAGGGAAAATTCAATCAAAACTAGACATTTCCACCCATATCTCGACAGGAAGGGGTAAATCCGAATGATGGCCCCTGGTGGGAGGAAAAGGGAAGGGGATGAGGGGATTCGACTCATCAATCTCATATTGTTTTTTTGTATATTTAATTGTTTTCCTCATATTTACTTTTCTGGTCTATTTCTTGAGTTGTTTTGCGTCAGAGCCTTCCCAGATTTGTTCAATGGTAAGAATCAAGCACTATATCATCAAGCCTGTTGCAGCTGACATCAGACTTACACACCTCACGGAACGGCCTGAGAATCGGTAAGTAAAGCAAGGCGGAAAGGAAAGAATTATTATACTGAGAGGGATGGAAACAGACTTATCAGCAAACTTTTATTGAAGTGTAATTATTGTGGAATCAAGTGGCCAGGCAATACGAAATTCCAGCTACATACAGATATGATGTGAACCATTTCAATGTGTTGGTTGATAAAACGCATTATTTAATCTGCGTTCGCCCCTGCTTTCCGATTCTGGGGCGCCCTGCCACACATAATCCAAAGCGGTCTGGAAATCCAAAAACAACTTTTAGACATTGGGCATCATGTCCACTATATGTCGTGTGCAAATCTTCTCTCCTCCGTAGAGAAGTTTTAAGCACGGACTGCCATTATTCATTATGCTGCCAGTCGGCAATCGTCACGATCATTATTGCATCGTCGATGTTGGCGGGCAGTGGTTAAGCGCCACAAACCCATAGCCAGCAATGGATTTTAAATATCACCAATAACAGCATTGTACTGGATAAATCCTATCATCAATCCATAAGAAACATAACTAGAAAATCATTAATATCAATCAACATGAACTGTTAAGAAAAAGAAAGAAAAAGAAAAAAATCGCCAATTATGATTATAATGAATAACTCAACAAATGATGGAGAAAGAAAATCAAAACAAATAGGAAAACCTGGGCCATTTTCACCCTTTTGGCTATTAAAAAGATCATCATATGGTGTTAAATCGCATTTTTGGCGGCATTTTGAAAAGCGTCTCCATTTAGGGAATTACATTAAGTGGGAATGTGACACGCTACACAACATTTGAACCATTCCAAAGATATAGAGCAAAACATTGGAAAAATGGCATTTTTGCCATATATTAAAAACTCTTATGACAGGTGGGTACTAAATTGCATTTGCAGCCCCCATTTTGAAAAGCGCCCTCCATTACGAAAACATTTCAGTAAGGAAGGTGACCCCTCTCTACATGGACCTCAACAAATACATGGAAGAAAAACTGATTAAACTGGTTATTTTATTTACGCTTTTATGGCTATTCAAACATCATTAAAGTTGTTCAAATTTGTATCATTTGGCGGCCATTTGAAAAAGCGCCCTCAAAAAAAGGAATAATTTAAGTGGTGAATTGACACTCTATACAGTTGACATAAACAAGAATAGAAAAACACCTCAAAAATGGGCCATTTCACACCATATAGAGGCCATTTATTGGTGTTAAATGGCATTTTGAGGCCATTTGGAAAACGCCCGAGATGCGAAAAAAGTGCGGGGTAGCAAAAGGTTTCCATCACTTTTTTGTGAAGTTGATTGGTCTAGTTCCAACTTTTATCATGGATATTTGATAGAATGATGGTACATCATCCTTTGCATCGTTGACTACATAGCATATTTACTGTTATACGAATCGAGGGGGGGGGGGACTCGCATGGAGAAAATATTTGTGCGGCGTACGGGAAGAACTCGATGAGAGATCAAAAGCTTGGGTAACGGATTGAAGTTAAAAAACATCAGATTTAGTCTGGTAAGGGTTATAAATAATTTCAATACACAACTAGTGATTCAACCATTCTTTGGGCGTTAGAACGGCCCGTAACATGTGGCATAACATTAAAACGAACCGTCAGAATCAACTTAAAAAAAAAAATGTACATTTAAATAATATTTGTACTTAGCTTCACCTTCAACAGCATATGCAATTTGTTTCCTGTTGCAAGACAGAAGACAAGTTAAAAACTAAAACATGCGAGTTAGGAAGATTACAGAAGTCCATTACAAATTGTAATGCGAGAAATTTACTCGCCTAAATCCTACATGAATTGGGAGCCTCTACACCAAGAGATGCTGCTGAGAAGAAGAGCACAGTCAAACTACACGAGAGTTCAGTGAGTTCAGTTTCCATGGTTCGTCTTTTGGAGCGGGTCACTGCAAACTCTGCTTGACCCCTGGGTTGTAAAATCCGTTCACGAGAACAGGGACTGGGGTAACACAAAAAAACTGGGTGGAAAAATCTGTTCACGAGAACAGGGACGGGGTTAACAAAAACCGTGTGTGCTGTGTGTGTGTGTGGGTTAAATATGCTTGCCTCACGCGCTGCCACCGCGCATCAGTATCTTATTGGTGCTTATGATAGATATATGGGAAAAACTCGGCGTCGGACAGGTTAGACCCCGAGCGCAGTGGGGGGCCCTCTTTCATGCTCCCTTTCGGGCTGAAAACACTCGGGATCGTCACGCTGTCACGGCGATCCTATCTCCCTACATTCGATCATAAAAACCGGGGTGTGGTGTTTACTGATGCTGCCCCACGCGCTGCCACCGCGCATAAGTATCTTCTTGGTGCTTATGATAGATATATGCGGAAAAATCGGGCGTCGGACAGGTAGACCCCGAGCGCAGTGGGGCCTCTTTCATGACTCCTTTAGGTCGGAACACCTCCGGAATCGTACGATGTCACGG
Source organism: Ophioderma brevispina (assembly GCA_023653785.1). NCBI lineage: Eukaryota > Metazoa > Echinodermata > Ophiuroidea > Amphilepidida > Ophiodermatidae > Ophioderma > Ophioderma brevispina. Next base: position 79,962 of record JAMKCH010028317.1, read on the forward strand.
GCGCTCTCTTCTCCATACACTCAATGTCAATAAAACCGTGGGTACTAATGGAGGTACCACGATCGGAGAAAACCTGCAGATAGTTGTATTACCCGAGACGAGTCGCCGAACACAGAAGAACACAATAGGCGACCCTGAAGTTTATCGACTTCTGAGCACAATTAATTGTTAGATTTATCGTGCATGTAAAAAAAAATATATACGTGATAAATTTCACGAGTAGCGAGAGCGTTTATTTTGATGATAAAAAATATCGTCACAACATACGCCCCTCCTACAAAATTTGGCTCCTGGACAAATAAGGAGTTATGTTCATATGGTATTGGCATATACATAACATACATAAAATATAACGGTAAATAATAATTATTATTAACTAATTTACAATCAATGTTAAACAGTTTTTTTTTTTCCAAACAG
>JAMKCH010028318.1:0-17749 GCA_023653785.1 Ophioderma brevispina
AACTCCACTCGTCGGAGTTTTCCCACGCAGCCCCTGTGCGTGGCAAAACAGCAAAGGGTGGAGTTCTTCCACGCAGCCCGTGGGAATTCTCTAAGGAGCCGGTGTTTGCCACACGGTGGCGTGGGAAACCACCGGAGGCGGAGTTCTCAACGCGCGTGGAAAAACTCCGACGTCGGTGTTTCTCAGCAGTTGCGTGGCAAAACACACCGGTGGAGGTTATTCCACGTAGCGCAGTGGGAATCTTAAGGAAGCCTTGTTTCCACGCATGGCGGGGCAAAACACCGAGGTCGGAGTTTTCCCACACAGGCGTGGAAAATTCTCTAAGGAGCCGGAGTTTTCCTACGCAGTGCGTGGCAAAACCCCACGAGGTCGGTATTCCACGCGCGTGGAAAAACTCCGCTGTCGGAGCTTTCTCAAAATAGTAACGTACCCCAACATCAACTGGGTTTGGTGTTCCCACGCAGTACGTGGCAAAACACCCAGGTCAGTGCTTCGCCACCGCGCGTGGAAAAAAACTCGCCGTCGGAGCTTTCTCACAATAGAAAAGGAAACATAAATTAGTTTGGGGTTTTCCCACGCAGTACGTGTCAAAACACGAGGTCGGCTGCTGCTTCGCCACGCGCGTGGACAAATCTCCGCCGTCGGAGCTTTCTCACCAATAGTATAAGTAAAATAACTTGGTTTGGTGTTTTCCCACGCAGTGAGTGGCAAAACACCGAGGGCGGTGCTTCGGGCCGCGCGCGTGGAAAAACTTCGCCGTCGGAGCTTCCCAGTTAATTTCGCAATGTTAATTGATTTAATAAAAACAGACATTGGAATTCGTCCTAAAAAATGCGATCGGGAGAAACGCAAAACCAATTTACTTTAGGTAAAAATGATATTTATTTTGTTGTCATTGTATTTCAACGTGTGTCATTGGATTTGTCCAATTGTCGTCGAATTCATCCGTCAATATCAAGGCCGGCGCGATTAAAAAAACAAATTCGTAATTTTTCATTGATATTCATTATCGTCTCTTTCAATTAGTCACGTGTGGTGACTGTGTGTGTAGGCCCATTTTAACATAAATATGGTTCTTTTGGGGATTTTCTGAAGTGTTTTTTTCCTCCAATGTATCTTCAAAAAAAATGATAATTTCTGCCTTATCTGTTTTTTCGTCTTTTCGCGAAAACAAGGCGAAACTCGTATTTACGCGATGCGTAAAATATGTTACCCGCCGAATGTCGCGATCACTAAACATTGCGATAAATGCAACAACGGCCCCACACCCCCCCAACAGGCTGCAGCTCCCCGACAACATCATGCAAAACTCTCAACATCCTGCACTCTTCAACATCCTGCAACACCCACTCAAGCCGCCGCAGATATCACCTACTTTCAAATTGTAAAAAAAGATGTAGCCCCCATGACAGGCTATCATGCAGCGCAGGAATTTTAGTAATACGTGTACCGTTTCAAAAACATTATAGCAATTACGCTGATTTTTGATAATAATTAGCTCATTTGCTACTCACATTTCAATGAAAATACGCCCAAAATCTAAATCAGTTGAGAACTCTTTAGCCCGCTCCCTTCCACATCATCATACACGAAACGGAACTCCAGAAAACTTGTACACAGTCACAGGCCTTGCAGGAAAATGTTTCATAAATTATGCAAATTAGATACTTAATTAGCCATATTTTACGCCAAACCAAATCTAATCAGGTCGAGAAGCATCCACCCACTTCTTCCACCAAGTTACATCACTGTTGCCCTTAAGGATCTCCAGATAAATCGTGATACAACGTGGGTTTTTAACATTTTTATCACACAAGAACGAACGGACGGAAGGACGAACGGCCGTGCTCATGTCATAGTCCCGTCCGAACTCGTTCGGCCGGGGGACATAAGTGAATTTTACCTATTTGTTAAATAGGAAAATATATAACATGGTCAATTCGATATAAAAATGATGAATCTTGAATCTTGAAAAATAGTATGTTTATCTTTTGTTTGAATTTTAACTTTGAATTTTTTGATTTGACTATTTGGCTAACCCGTTTTATCAATGGCAGAATTCTCCCTTTAGGACCACCCACATAGATAAAAAGTTTAGTCAATAGCATAGTGAACCCCACCGCACCTTTTTCTTAGGCGAAGGCTGTTTTACATGCACTATTGAACTATGGACTATAAGGCGAGAATAATCATGAAATAAACACTTTATTTCATTATTTAAATTATTACCCGACGCGAAAATGAAGACAAGTTCTTAAAATCAATTATAAAGACTAAAATGCTTTTTTCATTGCAGTAGTCATCGCCACGCTGGACGAATTTGTCAAACGGATTAGCATTTGACTGAATATCAACGACACAGAGTTGAAATACAATGAACAAACATGAACATCAGTTACTGAAAAATTTAAATCGGTTTTGCGTTTCTCGCGATTCACATTTTGAGGACGAAATCCAATTGGTAGTGTTATTAAATCAATACAGAAGTGCGAAATTAAATGGGAAAACCTATAATAAAAGTCGGATCCGACTTTTTTTAAGGCCCAGAAATAGTCCTAAATGGCAACTTCAAGACCACTTTAAATTGCCACGTTGTTGTTCTCACAAAGCACGTAATATGGCTGTTGATATGGACAGTGGAGTTTTATAATAACTCATGATATGACTGCACTAGCACATTTAAGAGACAAAATGGCCATTTTGAATTTGAAAAAAATGACTGATAGTGGCTTTTTAACATCATGTCCTTTCATTGTTTGACAAGGGATATACACAAAAAGAACAGGGACATTAAAATGTGCACGGAAATGATATATCACAAATTCTAATCATTGGCGTGTTAACAAAATTGCGTTACAAACACCCGTGGTTTCTCGCACTAGGTGGCCGCGAATAAAGTCGCACATCACAAAATACAAATACAAGGTCGGAATTGTATATTTTACCATAGGTTTTTTTTTTGTTCAATATAGACAGGCTGATTTATAGAATTTAAACACTTCAGGCAAATGCAACAACATCAAAACATTTAGCCCTATATGAACTAGAAGAGATTTGGTAATTTCTTTTTCTTTTATGGCCAAAGATAAGTTGTAAGAAATACTAGGTAATATTGAAGAACTGAAATGTTTCCAACGACGAAGAGAATATAAATATGACTTCAGTTCTAAAAAAAAAAAAATACAAAAAAAAAATGAATTTATTTATATTTGATAGGCCTAAAAAGCAGCAAATAAAACACAAAGTATCAAGAAATGCACAAATCACAGAGGCTCACATCCTGCGTTTAATAAAAGCCACATCGCCTATATCTGCATACAAAATGCGATCAGGTTCTGATTATGTTTGATATAATCATATTTGTATAATGTGAAGATATATTCATAAGAATAGTTAGAAAGCCACGCATAATAATAATCATCATCATATCCACATCATAATAATAAAACAAACATCGTGGTTGAATTTCTATTTCGGAGTTTACCGCGCGTGGCAAATAACCGACTTCGGAGTTTCCATGTAGTGCGCGGAGAAACACCAAAGAACTGATGTATTGTACTATTCCAAAGTTTCATATTAGGAATTAACGGTCAACCCCGATGATTTTGCCACGCACTCGTGGGGGAAAACATACGACCGCGGGTTCTTCCCGCGCGCGTGGGTAATCGCGACACCCGGTGTTTTGCAAGCACCGCCGTGGCAAAAAAAAAACGGCTGACCTTAGAGAATTCCCACGCGAGAACTCCACCGGTGGTGTTTTTTGCCACGCACTGAGTGGGAAAACACAGGCCCGCGTAGAGAATTTGCCATTTATACGTGGGAAAACTCCGACCTCGGTGTTGTTTTCCCACGCTAGTGGGGGGAAAACACCGGCCGCCTTAGAGAATTCCACGCACTACTTGGGAAACCTCCGACCTCGGTGTTTTGCCAAGCACGCGTGGAAAAACACCGGCGCCTTAGAGAATTTCCACGCACTACGTCGGCAACCGACCTCGGTGTTTTGCACGCACTGCCGTGGGAAAACCGGCCCCCTAGAAGGATGCACGCACTACTGGAAAAACTCGACATCGTACTATCGATAGAGTTCTTCCACTCGCGTGGCATACCTCTGCGGTAGGAGTTTTCCCACATGCGTGGAAGAACTCCGACGGGGAGTTCTTCAACGCGCCGGGCATAGTCTTCCACGCACTGGGAATACATGGTTATTTGGGGTTTATACACTCAGGTTTCAAGCGTTACCTCCAAATAACACGGTTGGCGTGATACATCGTGTGTGTGGCACAAAATTAAGGAAGAAACTGAAGATGTGGCCAACTACCGTTTGATCTGTGATTGTCTAGTCTACTTGTGCACAGACTGCACATACAAAAAGCCCACCTTAAATTGAGAAGAAAAAAAACAGAAACATAATTGAGCAGGTTGCAGAGATTTTGACGAAGTCAAGGCCATGGCTGAATCTATAATGAGTTTTCCAATTTATCCTTGCAGAAATTAAAATGGGAAATAAAAAAGATTCAGTGGTTAAAAGACGTGGAACCTATTCAGTGTGATGATCCTTTTCTTGTTTCCTATATCAAACTCTAACAAACCAAAATAAATTTCAAAACAGCAAAGAGAAAATTATCTCACTAAGCTAGGCTAATTGAAATTGGCATCTGAATTTTGGGTGCATAAGTAAATAAGGCCAATTATAACGAGTGTAAACAAGTAAATTACATGAACAGTAACAAAACAGCGGGTCTATAGGCTTCATTAGTTTGTATTGAAAAACACCAAAACTGAAAAAGAAAAAATGCTAACAGCAGAGCTCCTATTCACAGACAATTACAACTTACAAAACTGTGTATACTGCAAAATAGTGCATGCATTTGTTAGTTCAGTTGGGTTGATGTGCATGAACCACAGCACAGCATAAAGTAGAAGGTAATTTCCTGAGCACAAAAATGCTAGTTTCTAAAATATTAAATCACTAAAGGAAACAAAACAACAAAGTTGGCACTTTAAAAAATGTACTATCTGGATTTAAATCAATTGGGCTTTTTAGCTTATGTGCCCCGAGTCTGTGTGACATGCCCCAGTCCCCCAAAAAAGTATTTAAAATCAGTGAAAGAAATTGTACAAAACACCCCTACAAAAACTTCACTAAGTAGGGCATACTTGTGGCAAGATTAACCTTCAATATGGTCAAAACTATACTGGAGAACAGCAGACTTTGCCGTTAGACCCATAGTATATAAAGTTTCATTTCCCATGAAAAAGAAGTTGGAATCCCGAGGTGACGTTGTCATTTTCAACAAGGCCCACAGCTAGAATTTATGGAGGGGTTTAGACTTTCGCAAAAGTGGACCTTTTCCCAAAATGTTGACTGTTTGGCCTATGTGGGGCAAAGCAAAAGTGAAACTTTTAACAAAATTCAACCTTTATTCATTAAAAAAATCCTTAATTTCTGCTTGCTGACTTGAAAGCAGCATGGTTTACCGCATCAACAAAGTTGCATGTCTTGTTCCTTTAAAGTGACACAGGCAAATTTCAATCAGCAAAGTACATAATTCTCAAAGCAATAACGACACTGTTAAGAAGGCGGCGGCAATTTTCAAATTTTTGCACAGTGGTGTTGGTATTGTTATTAAACTATAATGTGAATGTTAATGCTCAAAAATTGTGGATTTCAATATAAAAGGAGGGGTTTTGCTATCAGAGTCGAGTCCCTGATTATAATCCAAAGGCAGTGCTGGCAAACAGGAATTCTGCCCGTCAATCGCACCACACGAACAGGGTGTCTACTTGACTTGTGCGAACTAATTACAGACGAAAAAAAAACAATTGATTTATGGTTAAATTTAAAAATTTATGATTAGTCAGCCCTTTTAAATTTGTGACTAGCCGAACCTTTTCCAATGAATAGCGAAACCTTTTCCAATGACTAGCAAACCGCTTTTATTACGACTAGCGAACCCCTTTTTAATTTATGACTAGCGACTTTTTTTAAGGATTAATGACGTTGACTGCAAACCTCTTATGCTAGGCCTTTTTAGGCATATCCCCGATGCATGTTAGGCTAGTATGCAACTGATGATGTGCCATGTAATTTATTGATCTTCCTCGATTCAGCAACGTAAGTGCAATATCAAGTGGCCGAAGCTTTAAATTACGAGATGTTGACTAAAAGTGATTCCGCGCAAGAAATGCCTGATTTTGTTGAAAGTCATGATCATGAGCTAAATTGCCACCTAGTAACATCATGCACCAGCCTAGGCTAGTACATTAGCCCGGGTGTGAGCCTAGTAGCGCTGTGAAAAAAAATAACATGCGCATGCAGTTTATCTGTGAGGCTGCTGATTCACTAGCGCTTCGCGTCCCCGGTTTACACTAAGCCACCTAGACTAGTATTAGTACATCAGCCCTAAAGGTTAGCTAGTATACACATTGATACTACTAAACCTACTAGCTGTGGCATCAGCTAGACTTCTGTTCAATATTTAGCCCTGGATGGTGGATGTGGCCGTTCGTGTTTTTTTTAGTAGGTTGACTGCAACCCCCAATGATTGAGGTTAACACCAGATTCACTTTTTACTTCACGCTATCCTGTGGGGCCCTCCAGCCCGCCCCGGCCCGTGATATAACGGGTCACTGTTACCATGTTACCTGCCCTCGGCTTCAAAACTTGGACCTGGCAATGGATGGGATAGTCGGTCCCGAACTGGATGTATCTGTATGGGTGTCTCACTCTGCTTACTATGTAGGACAGAAGTTTTATCCTTGAAGTTGCGGCCCTGTTGGCTACTTAAGCCATTCAAGCCCAAACCCCGGGGTAGCCCCAATGGGCTTTTGATGCTTTCCCCTTTTGATCTGTCCAGAAATGCCCGAAGTCCGTTATCAATTCCATAATCAGCCAGTAGGATTAGCGGGGAGATTGCCCCGGAGACCGGATGACCGGCAGGTCCTATCAAACACGTATAGCGGCTGCAGTGTGCACTTTACAATGCTGGCAGAATCGGCCATCATCAAACTTTTGATCCAGAACTTCTTTTAAAAAATGCAGGACAACTGTTGCACGAGGTTTACGTTTAAGCACAATGGTAGCATTGTAGTCTATAATTTGAAAACCCAAATTCCAAAAAATAGCATTTGGATTTGCGATTTCTGTCAAAATTGAAGACGGCAAATGTTGCACTTGTTTCGACACATTTTTCAACTGTACTACATGATATAAAAACATTTCTCTATTTTATTTCACACAACTTCGCCGTGTAACAAATTTTGCACACAAGCTATAACATGTATGTTCTAATTTCACCCTTACCTCTGTTCGATCGTGCTTCAAACAATCATAATTGCCGATATTTTCTGCTTAGCCAGTAGAACTTGTTTGCTTTGGTTTACGTTTAAAACGTCCACTTCCGGGATATTAAAATTCCCGGTTCGCGAATGCGCTATGCGTTTGCTCTAAGGTGATACGGGCACGGGCTGCCGCTCAACTGCAAGCCCGTGTCTCCATGCGAATCCACATTTTGGGGATGGTACCCAGTTCCCAGGCCTACCCCTTCCCGAGTGCTGTCTCCGATGTATTGATCGGTTCGCTGCAAATGTATTGGGATGTCGAGAGACTTGCGTGTAACTAAGACAAAACGTTAATTGATGTGTATGTTGGCGTTTTGGGGCCGCGGTGTGGGTTTTGGACCGAGGTATGGGGTTATTTTTGTGTGGTTTGTGGGTAATCGTCATTAGGGTATGGACAGACCGAAATGGTTTTGTGCTACCCCACATTCCCAGGCCTCCCCCTTTGCGAGTGCTGTCGGTGATGAGTGATTTGTTGCCCGTAAATTTGATTTTAGATGGTGGAAATTCTTTGCGTGTAAATCACGACAAATCTTCATTGATGGGTATATCGCGTTTTGGAGACCGCGGTAGGGGTTTAGGACCACTAATTGGGTTATTGTTGCATGGTTTTGGTTGGTGTTTCTGGTAATCGAAATGAGGGTATCGACGACGTTGCTTGGAGAGACGTCATTGTTAGAAGACTAGCCATTGCTGTGAAGTGCCATCGATTTGTTTCCTTAGTGGGATGATAAAAATAATTAAATTCGTGATGTCACCTATAACGGAAGCTGTAGATGCCACAAGAAGCTTATCTTATTATAGTAAACTCAATATATTACAAATCTTTAACTATAATCAATTGATTCTCAAACAAAGGTTACCGATGTACATTCAACAACTTTCACCGTTTTAAGATTATGCCAGAACTCAGTCATTGACAACCATTTCAACGTTGCGAACATGTGAGCTAACGTTCACTGGTGCCCTAACTTCGTTGGTGCCCTAACGTTTTTGTACATTAAACCGTGCGGGTTCTAAATATCTGCAAAGCGCTCTGGCGATGCGTAAGTACAGTTTTTAACTCAGTTAACATTGGTGACCAGTAATTTTTTTTTCACACGAATAACTACAGAAACAATGTACGCCCGTGTACGCAAAATTCAATTTCTTTGGCTGTCATACACGTCCACGTTGCTGTGCTTTATCATGTTTATTGAGAATATGATTTTAATAGGCATCACAAAGCTATCACACGGCATGGATTAGCGCACACTACCATAGAACCTGGAAATTGTTCTTCTTCAATTTCTCTCTTTTTGGGGGGCACCGTGGCGGGTGCGTTAATCAATAATGTTGTGGCTGGACAACCTTCATGTATCAGTTATATTTTATATATCATTAAGTGTATCTTAAATTTTGACTCTGTTGTTACCTTGTTTGTAAAGTTTGTATGTCTTGGATTTGCACCGCCTCTTGGCCGGAGTGCCACTGTTGTAAAAGTGTTATTCCAAATATATAAATAAATAAAAAAATAAAATAAATAAATGTATGTGACATAAAGTCCTTGAGAAAATAAACAACCAGCCGGTCAGGGACCGAAAGGCCTGACATGAAAGTTTTAAAATCGGTGTGGGGATGGGACTTGAACATGAGTGTTGTAAAAAGAGCGTAACGTTAACTTACATAGGCCTGTTTCCGGTTCATGTATCGTGAAAAAGGGGCCGAGCTTCAATTGGATCATTATTTACTCAAAAGATTCCGCAAAATAAAGACACCAAAGATAAAAAATCTTCGGCAGATTCCATATGACCCCTCTTCGAAAGTTACAAGTAACAAAGCTTTTTTTTTTTTTATTTTGGGCCTTAGGGTTAGTTAGGGGTAGTGTTAGTGTTAGGCCATAATTAAAAAGAATTTGTTTCCTGTCATAAATCGAAGAGGTGGTACATATGGAACTCTTACCAAATCATCTCATGTTGTAAAACTTCAAATATAAAGTTTCATTATTTTAAAATTTTATTTCTGATTCTGGAAACATTTCTGCAAAATTGTTAGTTTATGTTTTGGCAATGTGTAAATACCGGCGGTTTGTTTGTTGTTGTTGTATTTGTCATATACTATAGGACGTACGGGCCGGGCTGCCGCTAAAAATGCGAAGCCCGTTCTCCATGCGAGCCGACATTTTGGGATGTTACCTGTTTCCCAGGCCTACCCCTTTCCGTGTGCTGTCTGCGATGTAGTGATCGGTTCGCTGCTGCAAATGTGATGGGATGTCGAGAGGAGATTGCGTTTTTTTGTTTGTAAAATAGACAAAAACGTAATTGATGTGTATTTGTTGACGGTTTTGAGACCGCCGACGGGTATGGGTTTGGGACGGAGGTAAGGGTATGGGGTATTTTTGTGTGGTTTGGGGGTAGTTAATCGTCATTAGGGTATGAGACAGACCGATTGGTTTTGTGATACCACGTTCCCAGGCCTCCCCCTTCTCGGTGCTGTCGGTGTGATGTAGTTTTTTTTTTTGATTGTTGCCGGAAATGTGATAAGATGTGAAATTTGCGTGTTTTGTGAAATAACGACAAAATCTTAAATGTTTTGGAGACCGGCGGTATTATGGGTGTTGGACCACGATATTGGGTTATTTTTGCGTGGTTGTGGGGGTTTGTGGGTATCGTCATGAGGGTATCGAGATTTGGCTTTGGAGACTTGGAGATGACGGCATTGTTAGAGATAGCCTTTGCTGCGAGTGCCAGAGATGGTTTCCTTAGTGGGATGATCAAAGTTCGTGATGTCACCTATAAAATGAACGTAAGCTTGTAGAGCACATGTAGGCGGATCTTATTAAAATAATACTCGATATGTTACAATCATTAAACTTATGATCAATGATTCTCAAAACAATGTAAACCATCATTACTTTCAACGTGTTAAGATTATGCCAGAACTCAGGTAGTCATTGACAACCATTTAACGTTGCGAAATATGTGAGCTAACGTTCGCTGGTGTCCTATCGTCGGGTTCTACCTGTTCTAAATATCTGCAAAGCGCTATGGCTAGTACATATTGTCTGTTTGTATTTGATTCAAGTACATGGTGACATCATACACCTATAACGACAGCAAACACGTTACTCCGGCCGTTTTTTACGCAATTCAATTTCTTTGTGTCAATATGTGACATTAAAGCCGTGATAAATATAAACACAGCGGTCCAGTGACTAAAAGGCCGAGCAGTTAAAGTTTGAAAATTGTGAGAGGGTGAGGGACTTTAAACATGATGTAAAAAACGTACGTTAAATACATAGGCCTTTTACCGTTTCATGTTCGTGTAGAAGTGGGCCGACTTCAATGTGTCATGGGATTTACTCAAAAAAATCCGCAAAATAAATGACACCAACAGAAACAACACCAGCGCCCAGCGGAAAGAAAAATCTCGGTAGATCCGTATGTACCCCTCTTCGAAGTCCTACAAGCACAAATCTTTGTTTTTTAATTTTTGGCCTTTATGGTTAGGGTATTTGTTAGTGTTAGGCCATAATTAAAAATTAAAGAATTTGTTTTTCCTGTCAAAATCAAAGAGGTGGTACATATGGAAACTCTTTCCAAATCATCTTATGTTTAAACTCAATAATAAATTGTAATTTTAAACATTTTATTTCTGATCACCTTGCACATGACTGCAAAATTGTTTAGTGTATTGTTTTTGCAATTGAAATACCGGCTTGATGTATCAACTAATCGCGAATTCATATTTGGGTAATGTTACGATAATATTCTGCCAGTAAATACTTAAAACATGACTTAATCGGTACAAGCCTACAGATTCGTCAATATGGTTTATGTTTGTGTAAATGGTGTGAAGTTCATTTGGTCGTGTTTACTGAAAATCTTAGAATGGCAAAATAAAATACGATATATAAAAACAAACTTGGCCAAGAGCAAATTAATTGTTTAACAAGTTGTAAAAAAATGGGAAAAAGATTACAATACCCAAATTTCTTAAATAAAAAAACGGGGTCAATACATATCCCGAAATGACTCAAAATGAACCCATTTGCGGCAAACGTCGTATCCTTTGTAACTCGGGGGGTGGGGGGGTGGGTGGCACTCCAGGGCAATCCCATCTTCTCTAGCTCTGTGCCCGGAAGGAGCAAGAAATTTTGCAAATACTGTACCACTACCGGTAATATGGTTATAATCACGTTGAATTGTTCAGTCTGGAAATAGTCCTTTCAATGACTGATTTGTTTGAATTTTGCGCGAAGGCCCAACTGAAAGAATTCAACCCCGATCAGGAACACTGGGGTTAAGGCTGATGCTTTCAAAACTAGTGCCTTCGTGATAACGAAGTGCCAAACGGGTCTTTGGGGGAAAGACAGCCAAATGGCCCATAAATAAGGGTGAGTTTTTGTGGAAATTGTTAGTACTTTATTATTTTTTATTATTATTTTTCAATCTTTGGTTTCCAGAGAAAGAGTATATGAACCAATATTGCTTTTGGCCGTGGGTTAAGTTGGTTTGGGTCGGTACGGACGCGTACGTGCCTCCGGAATCTGGAAGCAGGGCCCATATCCATAGTGATTTTTGCCGACAAAAAACCCATAGCGAGCCATTCAGAAATGATCACGTATGACAAATTTTGTCCAGTTTTTCCTTCAAATTTTGACCTTTTTCTCGCCAAATTTGGAAATGTTGGCTATCAGATTGAGGATAATCGGACTTAATTTTTCAACATATTGTATAGATTTGGAAAGATTACCGTACCAAAATTGGCATGAAAACGGGTCATACCCAAGACTATAAGTGAGCCCATATTGCGGCGTAAGAAATTGTTAAAACTGTAATGAGATAATGAGTAGGTCTAAGGTAAATATATTCTTTGCTCAACATGCAAGCGGTCCCTAGTTCTCATTCTCTGTCCCATATACTGATGAAGCACAGAGCGCCTATACGAGTCTTTATGTCATTAAATTAAAAAGTGGCTCAAATTCATTGACTGGTTGGATCCCAAGCTAAACCTATATACACATAGGCACACATATTATTTCACACAGCCTACATGAGAGAGATGAAAAGGTTGACATTCTTTCCACTTATTATTTGTGGATGAAGAGGGGTCCAAATTTAGAAATTTTTGACAAGAAAGGCCATTTTAGGGTGATAGATGTTCAAAAAAGTCCCAAAAAAGACCAATGGGGGTCATCCACTTAACAAAAAAAGGCCCAAGTAATTCCTACATACGACCCAGCTTCGAGCAAAGAGTAGGCCTATGTTTTTTTACATTAGACCTATAAAATTATTATCTCATTACAGTTTAATTAGTTTTTAATAATTGCAGCCTATTTGCCCATAAATAATTGACCGCCTTCACCGCCCCTTAAAGTCGGCCGCCCAGCACGTAGCCCAGTTAGGGCAGCATTGTTTTTCGGAGTGGGCAAAAGCGCGGTGCGGGAAAAGTCAGCCCGATCAATGAAACAAATTTATCATCCTATCTGTCAGATCCGGCTCATGTATCGTGTACAGACCAGTTTACAGCAAACAATGTTTGTAAACATTTTAGGGCCTGGTATCTTGACATAGGTCGGCCTGATTGTTACACAATGGGGCTTTCTTGGAATCCATAACGATTCGCAGGAATGGATTCGCCGGCAAAAAATTGACCGTAGATGTTAACCGGGCTATTGAGCCGGCTCATCATTTGGTCATGGTTAATCAAAATATCCACAAAATAAAGACCTAACAGAACAACACCCAGCAGGATAAAAAAGCATCTTATGTTGTAGTTTTATGCATTTTATTTAAGGTTTTGGCAATAATTATTACCAAAAACTGATTGTTACTCTATTGTTTTTACGAGGGTGACATGCAACGTGCATGCGGTGTATAAAATTGGCGCAATTTAGTCATAATGTGGGTATCTCACACACAACGGTCATAGTAAGGTGCAATTTACAGCAAAATATCGTAAATGATTACCAATTAACAGATCCGTATTTCTTTCCCATCAGCGACTCAAAAATCTGATGGGGGAGGACACTCTAAACATGACGGATCGGTATACCCAGGCTAGCAAACCATAACAGATCTAGTATTTGGTAAAATGGAGTTTCATCATTTGGTCTTTTTTTACTCAAAAATATCATGAAAGACCAAATAAAATACAATATAGTAAAAACAACAGCAGTGGTAAAAGAGAATCACCTCAAATTGGTAATTTTAGCATTATTTCCTATGTTCTTGATTTTTGCAAGATGACTGCAAGTTGTTTACATTCCAAGAGTGAATAACACCGTTTCGACTTCTAAATCTTTCAACTTCTTTCCTTCATCCAATTTTTACTATTGATTTTCAATCTGGTTTAAAGAGTAAATGACACTATATCGACTTGCCGTGGTCTCAAGTTTTGTTTGGTATGGACGGAAGCGTGAGAATCTGAATAGGGCCCATAGTGATTTTTTGCCGACAAAAGGACCCATAGCTTTGCCATGCAGGATTTAACGTATGACAATTTTGCGAGGCCATGTTTTCTTGGAACTTTGGAAAATTATATATTTAAAAATGTTTTTTTTTGTTTAAAAATTTTTTATTTCTTACAAAATTTGATGTATGCTGATTTGTGTGCTTGGTTGATGTTTTTTTTTGGTGATATGTTTAAAAAGGACCATGGCGGGTGGATCCAACTGTACAAAAAATCCACTTTTTTCGATGCCCCCCAAAAAAACATCCTGCCTCAAAGCAAAGAGTAGGCCTATATTTACTTAGACCTATCAGTATGATTATCTCAGTTACCGTTTTGTGTTTTGTATCATTGCAGGGGCAGGCCCTCTTTGCCAATAATAACATTGTCTCTGCCAAAAAAGCTCATTCATCCACTTAAGTGGCGAACAACCAGGACACTAGCCCAGTTACATCTATAAGGAGCATTGTGTGGTTCAGTGCAAAAGCGCGGTCAGGGGAAAGTCAGCTCGGTCAATGAAAAATTCCGCGTCCTGATTGGAGGGCAACCCCTGTTAAAAATTTCCGTAAATTAAGAAAACCATATTTCCGAAATTTCGGAAAACTGTTTTAGAAAACAATAAAATAAAAAACAAAAAAAACATAAAAATGTTAAGTTACGGAAAGATTAAAAAATCTGGCAGCAAAGTTTCCGACTTTTTTTTTGTTTTGTTCCGTAATTTTAAATTACTGAAAAATTCTGTTAAAATACAATTTTTTTCATAATATGGACAAATTTCTGTAAATTTACTGTTAAAGTTCCGGGTGGTAATTGACAGAAATCCTGTAAATTTACACCAAAACGCTGGAAATTCTGCTGCCATAATTTGCCGTACATTTACGGAATTTTTTTAGCAGTGCACCGTAGCGTCCAAAACGGCTTTTTTGCCAAAATTCCTCGATTTCTTCCAAATTTTCTTCCAAGGCCCCCCGTATTTCCCCACTAAGTCACTTTCGTTGACCCTGTCTTCAGACCCCCAGCTACGAAAAAAAAAAACTGAGGGGGTCTTTGGGATTGGGGAGTCTTTGGCGGGCTCATTGGCAGTAAATTTTCTCGCTGGCCTCATTATAGCTAATGTTGGACAAATCATTATAGCTCTTGACTTAGCACTTTTGAAGCAGCTTGAGGCCCATAAAAAAGTGGAAACTGTGAATTTGTAACAAACGAAAAATGCAAACCCCCCCCCCCCACCGACAAAGAAGTCTGGTGCCGGTGGCGCCACTGCCAGAGGAACCGAACATGCAGAATGGCACCATGAGTCAAAGGGTATACTTCATATGGCCACTGTCTCTCTAGTAGCTCTGGCGCAAAGTCTTGATCCTTTCGGGCCAAATATCCCGGGGGGCACTCCCTCTTGGAAAATTTTGCTATTTTCTTTTTAAAGAGGGTCTTTGGTGTGAAAATTTGGGCAAAACATTTTCTAAAAAGTATAATAGGTCTTTGGTAAAGATATCAAAATTTGTCGAAAAAAATGAGAGTCCTTTGGATGATGAATGGTAATTTTTTTCAAGTAATACCTGGCCATTGGTGACAATGATGCTGGGGTGAAAACAACCATAATTGCCTAAAAACGTCAACTAAGTGGGAACACCCCCTCACCCTGTTTAACCCCCCATGTACATTATCAAATATTCCCATCTATATGATGGCTGGCCTCTTCGTCGGGCGCCCTTAGAGATGGCCCAGTGGCGTTAGGCAGCAGTTTTCTAGGGAGAAAAAACGTGTTCTGGGGGAAATCAGCCCGGTCAGGACTATTCGTCCCGACTGATTTTTCATGATTTCCCATCAAAATTTCCTGATGTACCGTAACCTCTCCTCGATTTCTCCCCAAGAGAGCTTCCCTGATTTCCCTTTTCTATGAACACCGTTGATAGCCCTTATCCTCCGACCGCAGATACGACCCTGGTGTTCTTTTGAGTGCATGCTCGTTCTTGGCTTGCACATAAATTTTTTCAGTAAGTTCACACCTGGCTTCATAGCTCATGTTGAGACGGGGGCCTAAAACTCGACAGCTCTTTGACTTAAGACACATTTGAGGCATACTACGGCAAATAAATAATGAGAAAAAGTTTGGAGAAAATATTGTATGGTTTCTTTGAAGTTTTTGCATTAGAGATTTAGTGACAGCTCCCATTCAAATCACTAGCGGTTGCCCGCGCGAGCGCGGGCAACCGCTAGTATCAACTAATCGCGCAATTCAGAATGTTGTATTTTAACGATAAAATATCTATTCTGCCAGTTAAAATACTTTAACATGGTATCGGTTACAGCCTAACATATCTGCCAATATCGGTTTATGTATTGTGTAAATGGTGAGTTTCATTTGGTCATATTTTGTACTGAATATATCGTAGAATGTCAAAATAAAATACGATATATAAAACAATAGTGGCAAAAAGCACAATTACCTCATGTTGAAAGGTCCGGGGTTGTAGGTATTATTGTAATTTTAGGGCAAATATGTTCCTTGATTTTTGTTAAGAGTAGTAGGCCTATAGACAAAATATTATGAAATGCCCGGTTGGTCTTAAGTTTTGATTTTTGGGTAGGGATGGACGCGTACGTGCCTCCAAAATTATTCTGGAAGTGAGACCCGTATCAATATTGGAGTGCCGAAAAAGGTGGACCCAGCTATATCAATACCTATGCGGAGATGCAGATTTTGGCCAAATTTAAAAACGTATGATACGTTGCCACTTTTTTTCCTCAAATGTTTACCTTTTTAGCAAATTTGGCAATTTTGGCTTCAGATTGAGGAGATCGGATTAATTTTTTTAACATGTAAAAATTTGGAAAAAGATTCTCTACCAAAATTGTCATTAAATGAAACAAGTTCTTATAAAAACTGGCCTCGATGGCTATAGGAAAATATGACCTGGGTGCAAACAATAGATTTTCACAATCAAGGTGTCCCTTAAAAATGAAAGTACTGAATTTTGGCCTGATGTCAAGCTTTTCATCAAAAACAATCCCCATCAAGGGATTAAGCTGAGAAATTTTCTTTGGTCAAAAATTGTGAATTTCTAATTTCATATAGGAGCCCATATAAATTCAGCCTGTTTTATATTGAAATATACAAATGAAAATCAATTTTTTTCTCTTTTAAGACCTTTCTGTATCCAATACAAGGAGAGAAATCTATTGAGTGTCCCTAAGCTATATGAAATTACTATTATGACACAATATTTGGTGCCTCAAAATCTGTAGCCTTGTATAAAGAGTTTTTTATTATAAATAACGAATTGTTTATGGTTTACCTGAATATACACAGTTGATAAAGAATGAAGAGATTGTTTTTCTGCGTATATTTATTGTTTTGAGAACTGTCCAAAAATATCATTTTATATTTTTTTTTTGCATCATGGTATATGTAAATGAACGATTGGTGTGTTATCACCACTGCAAATATTGCATTTTCTTCCGTCTTATATCTGTCATTACACTGTGATTTCTAATAAACAAAGGGCAATCGGTAGCAATTTGTGACTAGAAACCCTTATTCGGTATTTGAAAAATTGGCATTATCAATTTCAACAACTGAATACGGGGGATGGATCAACGGCAAAAAAAAAAAAAACAACAACAACACAACACAGGTAGGCCTAGAGCAGTAACGTTAGCGTAGAGTCAGGGCCCGAGTCAGGGTGCAAACTGAATGTCATTTCGAGTTTCGTATCAGGTATGTGTGCGTATTCAGGCAGTGCGAACGACTCATTACATCTTGGTCAGTGAAGCGGCGTGTTAGGGCTATAGTACGCGAATACCGGCGCTCTGCCATGCGGCTCTGATCCATCTGCCCGGGTCATGCATACGGGTAGCGAGGCGCACCGAGTAATTCCCGTGTCATAGCAACGAATCCGGCGTAGCCTCTCTCTGCACAGTTTGAAGGGTTTACTCAGCATAAAGTGTAAACACAACCCCAACTAACTTTAGAAAAAAA